>MU226229.1:68226-89447 GCA_018584345.1 Thuja plicata
TATAAATAATAATGAATAGACATGTCCCATGAAGGGACATGTCTCTCCTATCCTCATTCCCAATATAAATGAAAGAGAGATTGTTGCATTTGGAAAACACATACAACATAGAGTGCTATTACATTTTCACCTATCTTGACACTTAACATAGTATCAGAGCCGGGTTGAAAATGTAAGAGAGTAGTTTGTTGATGGTGAATGTGTGGCTGTCTCAGAAAATACAGTCTCAGTAAAAGGACCATATCTCACAAATCCACCGTTGGATTTTGCTAAATTTTGGATATGTTGGTGAAAACTAATTTCATAGAATCTCACAGAAGAGATTAGAGAGAAAGTCTTGGATTCAAAAGTTATGACGGAATGTGTACGGGTCTAAGTGAAATTCCTGAAAGCAACTTTCATTAAAGAGATATATTAATTTGTTATGATCCTCTTCAAGAATTAACAAAGAAGCATGCATTCACGGAAAGGTGTCTCTTTCTATAAAGAAAGAATCAATTATAGAGTGTCACCTCTCTTGGATAAATCAAGTCATTTCATAAGAAGACATGAGAATTGTTTAATGATATAAGAGTGGGAATTGTACATTGTGGGAGGAGAATAAGAACCAATGTTACATTTCCATATGAAACATCCTTAGTGGGGAGATAATTCAAAGGGGAGATATCTCTCAAATAATCTGAGAAGGTGTTTTATGATTTGATGTATATGGACATTCATTGAAGCAACTTGTGTCAAGGATGTTGATGCGCAGATAAGTATTTATTATCCTTGAGTATTACATTTATCTACTCATTATAGTCTCTCTCATTTGTATTTCTATACGTACTATAAGAGATATTTTCCTTGATCTTTTTCGGAGATGCTCTTGCAGGAAAAATAAGATTGATATCAGATTCAGAGGGAGTCTGACTCTTCAGAGGTAAATTTTGATGAGGAGCTAAGAAGATTGATATCAGACTCAGAGGGATTTTGACAGTTCATCTTAAGCAATCTTGGATGATCAACAAATTGATATCTCCTCAATGAGTTCTTCTCTGTGAGAGAAGTTCGAGGTGAAATCCCTTTTTTTCACCCTCTGTGTTGAGGCATGATGGATGTCATGTGTGTGACTCCATATTTTTAATGGGTCTGCCCCTGTGTACATCATGAGGAAGTGGTGACTTCCAAATGATATTATCACTTGTATTTGTAAGGGTTATTGAAAGGTGACGATCTTACAATAACTTGACCTCCTATTGTGATAAACATCGTGTGATGGCTGAAACAAATCACAATAGATGATTTCCTGCATGGTGGATTTAGTTCCTTAAACAGACCATTGACCTTCTATTGTGATAGACATTGTGTGATGGTTGAAACATATCACAATAGATGATTTCCTGCATGGTGGATTCAGTTCCTTAAACAGACCATTGACCTTCTATTGTGATAGGCACTGTGTGGTGGCTAAAACAGATCATAATAGATGATTTCCTGCATGGTGGATTTAGTTCCTTAAACAGACCATTGACCTTCTATTGTGATAGACACCGTGTGATGGCTGAAACAGATCACAATAGATGATTTCCTGCATGGTGGATTCAGTTCCTTAAATAGACCATTGACCTTATATTGTGATAGACATCATGTGATCGATTAAACAAATCACAATAGATGATTTCTTGCATGGTGGATTCAGTTCCTTAAATAGACCATTGAATTTCTATTGTGATAGACATAGTGTGATGGCTGAAACAGACCACAATAGATGATACCTTACATTAAGGATATATTACCTATGGAAATTTTTGAGTTATGGTGAATATCATGAGACTTGATATTCTTGGTCAGATCATATCTCTGATATCATATTGAGGTGATATCTAAAAAAATCTTTGAGTTATGGTGAATATCGTGAGACTTGATATTCTTGGTCATCCTATATCTCTTGATATCACGATGAAGTGATATCTTCTCTCTTAAAAGTAATGAATCTTTTGTGAATTACATTTTGATTAATTTTATCTTCCCTAGCTAAGAGGGAGTGTTGATGTTTCGTGTAGCTATGGTAAGGGTCATAAGTGTTGACACGGGAGGCCACTACACATCTTGTTTGATCATCCTCCCTAGCTAAGAGGGAGTGTTAATGTTTGTAGCTTCAATCGTATGATCATCAGAATACATATAATATATGTTGATTAATAATAATGTAATATATATGTTATATTATTATTAATCATATGAAATTTAACATTTAATATTAAATTATTAAATTATTCTTAATTAATAATTGATTGATGAAACATTACAATATTGATTAAATTATAATTAATGGGAAGAGGCATGTCCTTTCTTATAAATAATAATGAATAGACATGTCCCATGAAGGGACATGTCTCCTATCCTCATTCCCAATATAAATGAAAGAGAGATTGTTGCATTTGGAAAACACATACAACATAGAGTGCTATTACATTTTCAGTTATCCTAAAACTTAACAATAACATCAAAGGATCATTGCACCCACTTAGTGCTTAAGTCATACTTGAGCCTATTGGGTCATCTTCCTTCCAATTGTGCATTAAGATTAGGGGTGGACAAATCTCTTTCATACCAAGTAGAAATCCCCACCTATCTTTTCCTTATTGTACATTTTGGTGATCTTGACACATGACATTTCCATTCTAATTTGGTGTCTATATCTCCTTTGTATGCATTGCATTAGTCAATATTTACATCATATCTTTGCTATATTTTTGCATGTCATTATGATTTCTATAATAGACATAAAAATTATGCATTGTTATCTCTTTCATTCTTTCATTTTAATTTAAAAAGCACAAAAAATCCTTTCATTTCATGCTTTTTTTTACATTACATGTATCTTAATTTGATTTGTATGCACTACGTTCTTTCTTTTCACGTTGAAAAAATTGTTTAGGGCATTGTCCTAAAACTATGTCAATTTTGATGTAAAACACCCTCCCACCAACTTGCCTTTACATTATGTTAGTGCTAAAAATAATCAATTTAATACATGTGATGTTGCTTTGGCTTCTCTCATATCACCATCTCCCAACTATTCTCTTCCTCATAAGGACATATTAGTGCCAGAAGATGTTTTTAACCTTTCTCTCAATGATCTCTCTCTTTGGGAAGAAACGTTGAGGATTGATGTTAACTCTTCTCCTAATATGATCCTCCCCTATGAGAATACCTTGGTCAAGGATGATGATTCCCACCATGATACCTCACCTTTTATTCATTTCAATGACTTCCCCTTTAGGGATGAGGCTTTAGAGAGTTATGATTATCCCACGCCTAAAGTTTTATTTATTCATAGTGATGTTCCTACTCTAAAGAATTCCCCTATTTGGGATAAACCATTAGATAATGATGTTGATTATTCTCTCGCCCATGAAAGAACTTGCATAAAAGAAGATGATATGGTGGTATAGGAGACTAGTATAATTGAGTTTTCTTCTATTCATTTCATTAATCTTCCTTCTACAAATGAAGCAATACTGAGTTGTGTTAGTAACTCTTCTAAATTTTGTCTTTACCATAAAGATACTTTGGATAAAGAGGATACCATCCTTGATTCTCCCCCTCATGCAATTAAGGAACCTAGTCAAGTCAATGTTGCCAATGTGATGGGTAGTGAAAATCTTAAGTTTATTGTTAATCTTCATCAAGATACCCCTCAACCTCAAAATATACCAATCATTATGGTAAAAGGTGCTCAACAGCCCAACTATCATATGGTTTCTCACACATATCACACAAGAAATAATAAAAAACCAACCAATTATTTTTTTCCTCCTCTTCTCGCTTCTGAATCAATTCTTCCTCCTATACCCCATCTCCCTCAAAATCTTGGAACTGAATATGATTTAGTAGAACAACTCTGTGCTACTCTTGCCAAGGTATCTCTTTGGGAGCTTCTTCAACTTCACCCATGAAACAAGCCTTGAGAAATGTGTTTGTTCCACCTCCCATGCAAACTAATATAACTTATATATTGGAATGCATGAATGTGACCAACAATAAAGCTCAAATTGTGTTTTCTCAAGATGAGTTACCTTTTAAAAAAATTCAAGATCAACATGGCTCTCTTATGGTTTTTTTCCTTATCAATGGTAATGTTATTCAAATAACTTTAATTGATTTATGGATTTGGTCTTAATGTGTGTAGCATTAAATAATTTTTTGCATAAAATTAAGGGGGATACTTCATTGATTAAACTTGATTCTATTCCTATCTATGGCTTTGACAATGTTGCTAAAAATCCTTAGGTATTATAACCTTACCTATTAAGGTAGGTCATGTTACTTTACCTACACCTATTCATGTCATGTCCAATACTCTCACTTATAATCTTCTCTTAGGGATACCATGGCTACATGTCATGAAAGTTGTTCCTTCAACACTTCATCCCAAAGTGAAGTTCTTCTATAAAATATCATGTATACCCTTATTGTTGATGATAAGTACCAAAATTTATTACGAATTAAATCCACTTCTCCATCCATTCCTACACCATTTGAACAACACATATTATCCTCCTAAATATACTTCTCCTAGAAGTGCCCTTTTAGAAGATGATTGGAAGTCATTAGACTTTACACCATTTTTTGTGGGAGAATACAAAGTTCCTGATTGTCTGTTGTGTTCACTTGGTTCCATTCTAAACCGAATGTCTATATTTTGCAATAGGATGATACTCTTACCTCCCCTGTTCTCTATTTTGATGAATTATTGATCACAGGGAGTCACTCATCCTGCATCAAGGCAGTCAAAACTGCCCTTCATGATCGATTATTGATGTCTGACTTAGACCTTATCCACTACTTATTAGGGATTGAGATCACTCAATCACCTTCTGGTATCTTCATTGGACAACCTAAGTATGCTCTTGATATGCTCTTCAAGTTTCACATGACTGACTATAAGCCTGCACCAACTCCCTTTCTGTCAGGAGTCAAACTTGAGGCTTCTTGTTCTTCACCCTTGGTGGATGCTACCTTGTATCATCAATTAGTTGGAAGCCTCATATACCTGACTCATACGAGGCTTGATATTTCATATGTTTTGGGTATGGTCTCCAGGTTCATGCGAGCCACATGGGTTGCATTGGAAAGTAGCTAAGTGGGTTCTTCATTATATCCAGGGTACTCATAATTATGGGATTCATTATGCAGCTAGTGTGGATATTGACTTGGTGGGATACACAAATTAGAATTGGGTAGATGATTCTCAGGATCACAAGTCTACTTTGGGATATTACTTCTCTCTTGGTTCAGGTCTAGTTTCTTGGTCAACATGAAGCAGTCTACTATTGCTGATTCATCCACTGAGGCTGAGTATCAAGGAGCAGTTAATGCAACTACTGAGGTGATTTGGCTTCTGAACATCCTCGCTGAGTTTTGTATTCCTTTCTGAAAACCAACAATCATCTTTTGTGACAACCAAAGTGTCATTAGATTTCTCGTAATTTGATCCATCATCAGCAGAACAAGCACATTGAGATTCACATGCACTACATTCGAGAGTTGATTCATGAGCAGGTGCTTGATCTTCAGTACTATCAGACATCATATTAGACTATAAACATCTTCACCAAACCCTTCACTCAGAGAAATTTCATTCACTTATGTGCTTTTCTTAGGGTGCGAAAGGTGTCTCCTTCTACTGGATCTTTTTAGTGTCTTACTTTCTCTCTTTTGGAGAGGAGTTTCCTCCTTTTCTCTGGTTCTGAGAATTTGCATTGCCATTGTACATGGGTACCTAACATGGATTTGTTGTTGGGGCCCATAAGCATATGTACTACATTATTGTACTCCCTAAGTTGCACTTAAGGGGGTATTGGAGTAAATGGTATTTTACCATTTTACTCTTGACTTAAGTTTACTTAGGTGAACTTATATATTTTATTAGGTGGATATTGTTGAGTCCCACTTGGACTCTAACTCATCCTTTGATATGGTTGTGTCCAATTTGAACTCTAACTATTGAGTCCAATTTGGACTCTAACTCCTCCTATGATATGGTTATGCCCAATTTGGACTCATACTCTTCTAGAGGAGATTATTGAGTTCTATCAAGACTCTTCCTCTAGGTTGAGCCGCTTGTCTTAACCTTGTCCACTCTTTCTATTATCTCTTGCCTATATAAATAAGCTACCTTGCTTGTATTTGGGCATAATGTATAATGTATTATGCATATTGGAAATATTGGGGTATTTCATATATTGGAGACTTCTCTTGATGCTATTATGCCTTTGAGAATTCACATCAAGATTCTCTAAGTAATGATTTTTTTATAGGTAATAGGCCATGGCTGATTTATTTTATTAATAATTAACATATTTTACAACCCAGCTCACTAGAGGCACTGGTAGGAAAGAGTCGGGTGGAGAAAACTTCTGATCTTGCCCCAAAAAATAAAGAGGAAATTCTTATTTACAATATTTTACAAACATCCCATTTTGTGAATACAAGATATTGTTTGATGATTGCAATCCCTCATATTACATGTCGTGTTAATATAATATAATACACGGTATTTACAATACTAATTCTTTTGCAGTCCATAATCTATCAATTCTTGTTGGTTCTCTCTTAAGCTCTTATTATATTTTATTTAGCTGGGATCCTTTATCGTGCAAATTATATAAACCACACATTATTCCTTGCCAAAATTATTAGTAACCATGAGCTTCTTTTATTGAAACATTCATTCCTAGTAGGTAAACTGATCCATAACAGTTCCAATATATGAAAATGAAATGCTCTTAATACAAGTATACATCCCATATTACTAATCGAGAAAATAAAATTATGACACATATACTTGACCAAGCACATAATGGTTATCATCTCATCAACGAACCTAATTAAGAAGACATAGGATAAGATCATTGCCACAACTTGTTAGAATCCATGAAAACATTTAACTCGAAGATCAAGTAAGACTTTACTGAACTATCTAGCTATGATGAATACTTTTACAAAATTTTATTGTTATGTTTTGTTATACCAAATAATCAGATCCTTCAAACCCCAAGGTCACATTTGACCCTAGATCATCATATTTAAATCAAATCCCACCACATAGAGAGTTCAACTATATCCTCCAATAACATCACTACTTTACCCGTTTGAATCAAAGAGAGGGATATGTAGGCCAGACATCTTAATTCTAACCAAAGAAAGAAAGAATGCCCAATTTTCTTTCCTTGGCTTCAGATAATATGAAAAACCTACCTATTACATCCTTGATTCAGGGAGGTAAGTATTCCCAAAGCATCCATGCCAAGTGAATTCAAAATAAATCAAAAAATTCAAAATAGATCAAAAAATTCAAAAGGAGAAACACTCTCAATCAACTAGAATCAGAGAGAAAGATAATCCAACATGCATCAATGCAATGAGTCCTTCTATAATCATATAGCCCAGTTTGGCCAAGATCTCTATTATAGCCATGACCGTAATATTGAATATCAGAGCGGATCAAAGAAAGAAGCAATCTAATCAGATTGAAGATAAAACATACATCCTCTATATAAAGAATGTAAACTCTTGGAATATCCAAAGAAACTGGATACAAGTGATCCATAAACACATTAAGACCTCATAAGAAACCATAAGTATTTAATATATCTTTGAAATGTCATTGTACTAACATATTTAATGCATCCATAATTAAATTCACATAACTGACATCCAACCTAGTTGTCCAAATATAAGATCACAACTCTAATGATATGCCAATGTATAGATGAACACAAATATGCATAGCTACCATTTAAGAAAGAAGATTATGAGAAAGATCTAGTATTGACTAGGACTTAAGAAATTAATGATTAACAAGAATAGTAGTAAGCCCCAGAAACTATGATCAAACGTTTGAGAAGGCTACGTAATTAACTAATGCATAGTATTCATCAATGATGGAGATTGCGTATTCAACCAGAGATTGTCATTTTTGCAATTATGTAGTTATACAAATATGTACACACACACGTGTGTGTGTGTGTGTGTGTGTGTGTGTGTGTGTAGACCTATATATACATATAAGTATGAATGACAATCTTTTATATTGAAGAACATAATGCATGAATTAATTAAAGAGCCTTCTCAATAAATACCAATACAAACACCGATATTTTATCAGCTACTAAAAAAGACAAGAGCCATAATATCTAAAGCATGAGAATGCCAACAAGTCTGCATCGTGAGGGTTGGACCCAAACCCCCCAAAACCAAGGCATAAACCAATCCATATTATACTAAATCAATTTCTGGCTAACAAGAGAAGAACAATAGTCCTTCTTAATACTAGAGAGTTAAAGAAAATATATTAGATGGTAAAGGTGTTGTATTGGTCATACAATAATGTTTTGACAATAGAAACAACAAAACACCCAAATATAATCCAACAACATATACTTATAATGAGGTTGTCAAATTGATCCCACCAAACATAATGATGAGTCGAGATGTATGTAAGGGTTAAGAAAAAAATATGGACCCGATAAACTAAATGATAACAAGGCAATCTAAATTTTTTAAATATGCCATCCTAAACATAAAAGGAGATATACTTATATATAAAATCCAAAAGACTAAGATGTTTAACGTAATAGCCCCCTTTGAGCCTAATATGTAATATAGCTAAAATGGTCTCTAGCTCAAAACTATCATATATAATATAAATAAAAATAACTTATGAGTACATAATGATTATCCAATGCCATCTATATGCTCCCCATCAACTCCTCTGTTTGCCAACCTACCAGTTGTAGTGTTACCTTCCTGCTATATGTAATTAATGGTGAATTGCATGAAGGCTTTTAGTAGCTCTGTGGCTCTTTCTAATAGGGCACCCATTATCCTATTTGGAGTGCTATTTTTCCTTAATGCATTTATAACAATCATTGAATCACCCTCTATTTATATCTTTTCAATCTTTAGTTCTTTACATAGTAATAGCCCTTCAGATAATGCCTTCATCTTTGCTAAGTTGTTGGTTTCTATCCCAATGGGTCTCGCCAATCTCATAACTTCCACACCATCCCAATTATGTATACTACATCCGATGCCTGATGGGCCTGGATTTCCTCTAGAAGCCCCATCAAAATTTAATTTAAACCAACCAAATTTAGGAGGAGTCCATTTAACTTATAATCTCTTTTGCCTACTAGCTTTTTCTCCCGATCCTACGAAAGCAGGGATTTTAAGACCAACCCATTCTTTCCTCATTTTTCCATCCCAATGAGTAAAAATAATATCCTTTTTCTTATGAGATAAAATCCCGCTATTTATAACTTCGCTTCTCTAAGTAATGTTATTATATCCCTTTTATATCCAGTTCTTTGATCTAACTCTTTTATTTCGATTCTAGTTTTAATCTATTTTTTAAAGATTCTAACACACATATGCTACCTAACTAGAAATAATTCCTATAAAAACTAAAAATTAAATAAGTGAATGTCCTTAAATCAAATTATACATGTACTTGGGTATTAGGTACAAAGGGGTCATCTGTTACCATCATATCCACCATAATAATTGCATCTACATCTTTGTCCCTAACCCTCTGTAGGAATGACAAGTCTTGGGAACTGTGTAACTAAGAGGGGAACAATGCTGAGTCTGATTGTAATAGCATCTCCACAAAACTAGTTTGGCACAATCCATGTAGGTGCCCCTCGAATGACTCCAAGCCCTCCGATGTGATATGAACTTGCTCAACTTGTATCTCCTCCTTTATAGCATTGGAGTGGTATGTCGATGGGCCATGTCATGTAAATTAATGTGAGTGCTATGAATGACCCATTATGTGACTTGTTGTCACAACATGTGACTCTCTAATAACCTCCTACTTAACCTAATCTAGTGGTATATGAATTGGCGAGATGAAATCAAGTAGTATGCATGCAAGAAGTCCTCTACCAAATAAAGAGACATTTGAAGTTGACGATAACCTTTTGAGATACCTCCTAACTCTTGTGGAATTGAGATGCCATTAATAGAATAATGATCATTAACCAACGTGCTAGATGATAGAATTGTGGATGGTCTTAGTTGTGGTCAACTCATCATATATTTTGTCACTCGATCAAATAAAATAGTTTTGACAAAAACTGCAATATCTCTAGTGTTATCAATTGGTTCCCTCTAGGAAGCAATGACCACCGGTCTACTCCACGAGAAAGGGATGGGGATATAACTGGAAAGATATGGGAAACCATCTATCTAGACACTGACAATGACACTCATCACTCAAGTCTACAACATTAATCGCTATCTGCAACTTTGTCGCACCCTTAACCTAAATAGCTTGACAGGTTAGGGTAGTTGGTGTTGAGGCTCAACAAGATCTCAATATACAACTGCTAAGAAAAGTAAAGTGGAGTAGGGTTGTTATTAGGATAATAAATTTTTGTGGCAAGGAAGTGAGGGTATGTGAGGAGAGATATTGCTGCATTAGTGCACTATGTAACCTAGCAAGCTCTCACATTTGGCTTCCCCTCATAGTAAGGAAATACATCTTGTTTGATGATTTCCTTTGGGACATGATGTTTGACCTCGTCAAAGGAAACATCACCGGAGATCTCGTCCCTCAGCTTAACCCAAATCTCAACTAAAATCCAAGGGGTGTACAAAGTGTGGTTACCTAGATGCTCTCTAAGGAACTCTACGCTAATCAAAATATTCTAACACATGTTATTATATACACCCTTAGTTTGATGGTCCTATATGGTATATTCAGTCCATGGATCTCAATGTCAGTATAATAAAAACTACTGTCGCCTTTATTAGGCGATGTAACATGTGCATCCTCATCCATCTAGAGGTGTCATGAAGTTACAAATTACGTAAGTGTACAAGTAAAAAATGTGCTCAAAGTATGCAAATTACTCTATAATGTTTTTAAAAATCCAATATTAAGAACATACATATAACTTATTTTCACACACACACACACGCACACACACATATACATATATATACACACACACACACACATATATATATATATATATAGATATACATATATATATATATATATATACATATATATATACATATACATATACACACACACACACACACACACACATATATATATATATATACATATATATATACATATATATACATATATATATATATATACATATATATGTATGTATACATATATATGTGTGTATACATATATATGTACATATACATGTATATATACATATGTATATATATATATATGTATATATATATATACACATATGTATATATACATATGTATATGTACATATATATGTATATATACATATATATGTATACACACATATATATGTATACACACATATATATGTATATACACATATATTCATATATATACACACACACACACACACACACACACACAGATTGTAGTAGCATCTCCACAAAATTAGTTTGGCACAATCCCTGTAGGTGCCCCTCGAATAACTCCAAGCCCTCCGATGTGATATGAACTTGGTAAACCTGTATCTTCTCCTTTGTAGCATTGGAGTGGTATGTCGATAGGTCATGTCATGTAAAGTAATGTGAGTGCTATGAATGGCCCATTGTATGACTTGTTGTCACAACTCGTGACTCTCTAATAACCTCTTACTTAACCTAATCTAGTGGTATATGACTTGGCAAGATGAAATCAAGTAGTATACATGTAAGAGGTCCTCTACCAAATAAAGATACATTTGAAGTTGACGATAACCTTCTGAGATACCTCCTAACTCTTGTGGAATTGGGATGCCAGTGATAGAATACTGATCATCGACCAACATGCTAGATGATAGAATTGTGGATGGTCTTAGTTGTGGTCAACTCATCATATATTTTCTCACTGGATCAGATAAAATAGTTTTGAAAAAAACTGTAATATCTCTAGCGCTATCAATTGGCTCCCTCTAGGAAGCAATGACCACCCGGTCTACTCCGAGGGAAAAGGATGGGGATATAACTGGAAAGATATGAGAAACCATCTATCTAGACACTGACACTCATCACTCAGGTCTACAATATTAATCGCTATCTGCAACTTTGTTGCACCCTTAACCTAAATAGCTTGACAAGTTAGGGTAGTTGATGTTGAGGCCCAACAAGATCTCAATGTACAACTGCTAAGCAAAGTAAAGTGGAGTATGATTGTTATTAGGATAATAAATTTTTGTAGCAAGGAAGCGAGGGTATATGAGGAGAGATATTGCCGCATCCGTGCACTGTTTAACCTAGCAAGCTCTCACATTTGGCTTCCCCTTATAGTAAGGAAATACATCTTGTTTGATGATTTCCTTTGGGACATGGTGTTTGATCTCGTCAAAGGAAACATCATCAGAGATCTCCTCCCTCAACTTAACCCAAATCTCAACTACAATCCAAGGGGTATACAAAGTGCGGTTACCTAGATGCTCTCTAAGGAACTCTAGGCTAATCAAAATATTCTGGCACATGTTCTTATATACACCCTTAGTTTGATGGTCCTATATGGTATATTCAGTCCATGGATCTCAATGTCAGTATAATAAAAACTACCGCTGCCTTTATTAGGCGATGCAACATGTGCATCCTCAACCATCTAGAGGTGTCATGAAGTTACAAATTATGTAGGTGTACAAGTAAAAAATGTGCTCAAAGTATGCAATTTACTCTATAATATTTTAAAAAACCCAATATTAAGAACATACATATAAATTATTTTCACACACACACACACACACACACACACATATATATATATGTACATATGTACACAAAAAAATAAAAAAAATACTGAACATTAAATATATATTTTTAATAATAATTAATGTGCAAAAACATACATACATGTGTACGAACTACATAAAAATAAATTTTCATAGTTGAGTATATAATCAATTTTTAACCTTGTGTATATACACAATTTCTATTTAACAATAAATTTAAATGAAATAAAATTGGTACACATTAAAATTCAAACCCATGTAAATATACATACAAGTTCAGTCATAAATTAGATCCATCTAGATAGAAAATTATGTTACCATGAACTTTTAACACATTTTCTCATTTTCTTCGATTAGAGATTTACTCGTGCTTGACTATTTTTTCTAAAAGATAAAAGAACTAAATTTAAACATATCTACACCATTTGTATCTTTGTGAAAGTTGTCTTTCCTATATGCCTAATTATAGTTGATTTAATTTATCACCAAGGAGAACATGATTATCTATATCAAGTTGATAATTTGCCTAATTTTTTGTCAATTGAGAGCAGCTATATTACACTTGATATTAAATCATATAAAATTCTAGGACCACACTAGCTAAATAATGTGCATCAATTATAATTTAATGTATTTTGAGTTTTATAAGAATTTTCTAACACTTTCTAAGAATACAATTTTTTTTCTAAAGTTTTCTCTATAATTGAAATATTCAATTCAATAACTAAGAATACAAAAAGAGACATATACTTGCCTGAATAAATTTAAAAATCTAACAATAAATAAAAAAATTCAAAAGACATACAACATACAAGTGAATATGAACAAGAAAAGGGAGGAGTTTGTGCACAAGTTGGTATAGTAGAGCTGAAGTGTCAGGTGATGTAGTATGCTCACGAGCCTTGGCAACCATAAATTGTGAGGTGGTTCTCTCTAACACGATGTGGGGTCGAGATGAATAGTTGAAAATGAAAGATTAGCTAACACCTTGGGCTTATAAACTTCTTGTTTAAAAAGTCAGTTAAAAATAGGTTTGCTCAAAAGCCATGTTCGAGTGAACCCTTTAAAATATTACTAAAATAACATCTTCGCTAGAACATGTTTGAGCAAAGGTGTGGCATGTTTGATCGAACATGGTTGCAAACATTTTTTTCCATCCATGATTTTTCTTTGTAGGTGAAAGTGTAACCCACTATTATGGGATTGCCCCAATGTCATCAAGGTTCCTAGAGATTGCCTGATTTTTTGTTGATAATCCTTTGACCAATATTTGATTTGAAGATTTTAAAGGTGAATCCAAATTGGCTTGTCATAAGTATCTAGTATGAGGGGATTAAAATTTGGTTGCCATCGTTGCATATAGAGTGGATGCTTTTCCATTGCCATTTCCGGCAACACATCTGGTATATTGATCAATTGGAATAAAGTTAAGTTTTGGTGATTCAATTCTGGAATCGACTAAGTACAAAAGCAAAAATACAGAGTTATTTTGGGTATCGAAGATCGAGATCGATGAGTTATGACTAGAAAGATTAAAGGAAGATACTATGGGGTATGTATGACCTCCATCTAAGATCGATTTGGTTTTGGTGACGATTACAGAGAGTTAGAGAGATTTGAAGACAGGCGACGACAATTGAACAACCTAACATAGAAGTTGGACAGTAGCGATGATTTGAGGAGTAAGTCATGGACTCCTGGCAAGCTAAGTTGGATTATGATTTTGGATAACCTATATTTTGGTTATGTAAGAGCGCCAACTTTATATTTGCTCTTTACATTATTAAATCTATTATGTATTGAGAGCCGACTATGTAATATTAGTTAAGTGAGCTGACTTGTTAATGAAAGATATATATATAGATATATATATATATATATATATATATATATATATATATAGATATATATATATATATGAAGACTTTTTGTAAAGCGAAGATATGAGATATGAGAGTTGTAATATGTATGTGAGATACATGTATGCGAATGGCAGAGCAGAGGATTGACTGAGATCATTGAAGAGTAATGACTGGAACTATCTAAGCATTGTAGATGATTGTTTTGTTCATTATTGAGAGCACTTTGTAACAGAAGTTTTGTTGTAAGAGCTGTAAGCTTAGTTAGCCCGTAACAGGGTGTTGTATACCTTTAACAGGGTTGTTATTCATCTAACAAGGAAATGTACTATGTAATATTCAGCTCCTAACAGGGACATTATACTTTAGTGCATGCTTGTGGGTACCATCCCCACCGGGATTTTCCCTTGGCCAGGGTTTCCTTGACAATAAATAATGGTGTTATGAGTTTTGTGTTATTTGTTTATGTTCTTTTCATTTCAACATGCTTATGGTTTATTTGGAATTGGTTTAAAGTTTATTTTAAGTGCTATAATACTGATTCATCCCCCTCTCAGTATTACTTAATCCTAACATGTTAAAATTTGGTTGCCTTCGTTGCATATAGAGTGGTCCTCCAAATAGAATCTTATTTATTTCTTCTCTACTAGCAAAAACAACAACAAAACCTTTTGGGAGAAATTTTGTGATTTCTGGTTATTTCATGTGTTCATTATCCATCTCTACATTTTATTTTGATCCATTTTGGGATCAATAAATGTACATATAATTGCCAACTCTTCTAGAAGACCAAGGTCAAGTTCCAATTCTTCCCATACATCTACAATTTGAAGTCTTTACGAATGATTCTTGAGTCATGACCAATATCTCCATCTCACGGAGAATGCCACACCCACATCTTCTCAAATTCCTATTGGTTAGAATAAGTATAAAATTCATATTTTCCAAAAAAAAAAAAGTCACAAAGTTTATGCATTTAATTCAAATAAGATAATTGTACAATGACATCAAATCGTGTCCTAATCCTTTTTGTGGAGTGTGGACCACGAGTATGAATTTATTAGAGCCACATGGGGTAAGCACGAAATGCATCACCAGAGGAGAAAAATATAATTCAATGAAAAAATGTGTCCAAAGTAGGTTTATCTTCTTTTGACTTTTGTGTTTTTTCCTTTGTTTAGATGCTCTAGCATTAATTTTTTTTAAGTCGAATTATTAATATAATATTTTTAGTATTAATAATTGAATCTTAGTTTATAATTATAAATAAAATAGAAAAGAACTAGCATTAATTTTTTTTAAGTCGAATTATTAATATAATATTTTTTGTATTAATAATTGAATCTTAGTTTATAATTATAAATAAAATAGAAAAGAAAAATCTAGTAACATAACTATTTATTTTTTTAATCATAAATTTTAAAAGAAATATCAATTTGCTTCTTATTTTTCAATATATTGCATTTTATTTAGTTTTATTGTATGCAATAATTAAAATTTAAACTTTAATTTATTTAAATTAGTTTAATAACATCAATCAATTGAAGTTGATGACGATATGTTTTATCTATTCTCATAACTAATTGCATTGGAGAAATATCACATTTTTTCATATAGTTTAATTTTAATTTTTAATAATTTTAATTTATGCATATAAAAATACAATAAGATTAATGAAAATAAAAATATTTTTAATTTTAATTGTTTAATAATTTTTAATATTGACCATAGAATCATATTTTGTGAGTTTTTTTCAAATATAAATATTAGTTTATTTTTTCAATAAATTTTAAATTTTGAAAGAATTGAAAATTCACTTTCTTCATTTTTAATAATTTTTATTTAGCATAATATTTTTAGTAGATTTAATTTTCTATTAATTTTTATCTACCTATTTACTCAACTTAATCTTAATTCGAAATCTAAATATATATCTCAATACTATTGGTAGGTGACCAGTGGTTGGTTTAAAATTTATATATAATTGAATCATACAATCATTCATAAATTGTAGAAATCTAATAAATTAATCATCTAAACACCTAAAAACATGAACTTTTTAATTAATTTTCTAATTATATACCTAGAGTAAACGCCTGGTGTTACAGTGTGTATTGGATGTTCCCTTTGGTTAGGATAAATTTTACATCAGAATTAAGATACCGCATTTACAAAATCCACAATTTGGGAGAGACTCCCTGGTCATGAAGCTTTAACGGTCTAGAGGATTAAACGCTATGGCATTGGAAACAGAGAAGAACAGATTGACGGATTTAGCAGGGAAGGTCGTGTTGATAACAGGGGCATCATCTGGGCTGGGCAGAGAATTTGCAGTGAGCTTTGCAAAGCAGGGATGTAATGTTGTTGTCACAGCTCGTAGGTTGGACCTCCTCCATTCTCTTTGCAATGAAATTGAACAGCTCAATTCCTCTTCGAAGGCTGTGATGGTGCAGATGGATGTTAGCTCTTCAGAGACACTCATTGATCTGGCTGTAGAAAAAGCTTGGCATTCCTTTGGTTCCATCGACATTCTTGTTAACAATGCTGGTTACAGAGGTACGAATTGCATTGGGTTTCTTTTCTTTTACATATTCGATTGATTGTATATAATAATTTTATCTAAATTAGTTATAAGCTTTTTAAAAATATAATTTTCAGGGTTTGATAAATGTTGAAAAACAATCCCGCTACGCAACATAGGAAAACCAGAAAACAGATTTGCATGGTTAATTTGTATCAATTTCTGTACAATCATGGAAACACATTTACGGTTGACATATATTTTAAAAAATAGTGCTACCTATGAGGTTTTGACACCATCGCCCCATTGCAAATGGGGATCCTCATCTTTTGCTTTAGCGGCAGGAGTGGTAGTCTTTGGCAATAGTTTTTTTTGAAGTCTCTAAGTGAGAGATTTGAAACTTGGGGATTTGAGGTTTGTCTTGTCTTCAATCAATGTTTTTTTTTCAACACCATGGGTGGATTTAGATCATTTTGATGAGATTGAGAAATTTTGTTGTCTTCCACCCTTAGTGGCCTCTTCCTTGGCTTGAGGTTGGTATTTTGATGACGATCTGGATTTTGAATGATGATAGAGCAATTTCGATTTTGGTTTTTCAAAATTGGAGATAATTGGCAATTTTCAAATTTTTGGACGTAAATGATGGAGATTTTGAACGTAAAATGATGATGTTTGGATCAATATGATTTGCAAGATCGAAGTTTTGGCTAAGTCTGGTAATTTTCTGAGAATGACGATTTTGCAAATCCAAATTAAAGATTTGGATTGGGGGATTGATTTTGTGATGATGGCTAAAATTCTGGAAATTTTGAGTTTAAGTGTGAAAATTGGATTTTCTAGCGTGTAATTTGGTCTTCTAGCTTTGGCATTTTCGGTCAGCAGGCTCTTGCAAGTTTGATTTTTGGCAAGCCCATCCATGCAATTTTTTTTTCTTGGTGTGGTAGTTCATACAAGTTGCAATCTTGGCATGGTGATTATGTCGTTTTTTCGACATGATAGCTATGACATGATTTTGGGAGTTGGAATTTTAACTTGCAATTTTGGAATCAAATTTGAGCTTTAAATGTGAAATCGATCTTGGATGGAAGTTTGGAAATTAATTTTGGAAATTGGCCTAAGTCTTGAATTTCTGGCATGGTGGTTCATGCAAGTTTTTTCATTTTTGGTGAGCTAGTCCTTACAAGTTTTATTTTCAGCGAGCTCACCCTTACACATTTTCAACATCATGACCACCTCACCTCTAATTTTGGGTGGCCAGCTTGGTGCAAAATTTCGATTTGGAGATGGTGTTTGTGTTTAATTTTGACATGGCTTGGCTGGTGAAATTTTTGAGAAAATCGATTTTGGCTAAGGCATTTTTTATTATTTTGATCTTACAAGGCAAATCTAGAAATAAAAGTTGAAAATCGAAATTGTGTTTAAAATTTGGGCAAGGTGCTTGGAGCAAGATAAATTCTTGGCATGGTGGTCCATACAAGTTTTAATTTCTGGCAGGCCAACCCATACAAGTTTTTTCATTTCTGGCGAGGTGATTGATACAAGTTTTAAATCTTGGCAAGGCAACTACTACATCAACTTTGATTCTTGGCTTGGTGGTTGTGACAAGACCTGTTCTTGGCAACCCAACCTTGATATCATTTTATTTTTTCAACTTGCTGATTATAACATGTTTTCACACCTTGAACAATTTCAAATTTTGTGCCAAATTGGATCCACAAGCTAGACGTTTCTTTCAGCCCAAGCCTTTGTAAATTTCGATGCAAATTTGGGCCCTCTTGCTTGGCGATTTCGATTTTAAGTTAAAGGCCTCTCCATGTGTTAATTTCTCCAAAAAATTATGGGGCCATGATGTGGTAAATTCGATTTAATTTAGAGCCTACATGTTGGTCTTAAACTCGATGTAAAATTTTGAACCTCCTATGCTTTGTGAATTTCAGAATTAATCATGGGCCTGCATGGTTACAATTTAAATTTTAATCCCCAAGTCAGCCCATGTACCAAGGTGGCTGGGATCTCAATGTCTATTTTAATCCAAAGGTGGCGATTTAATTTAAATCTTTTAAACCCTCCATGCAAGTCGTCCCTCTTGGGCAATTCAAATGGGTATTTAAGAGGCATTTTGAGCTTCATTTCAAACACAAACAAGAGCGATTTTCTTTGATATTTCTTGCCGGTCCGAATTTCCCCAGATCTGGGCGATTTTATATGGTGGGGTAGACTCCATTTGGCAACGAATTTTATGCCCTAGGGTCTGAAATTTCATTTTCAGATTGGGGCGATTTCTTTCCAAGACATTCCCAGCCCCCTTTCATAGCATTCTCCATCCTACATTTGCTTAATCAGTGGTAGAAGGCACAATCAGAATTTGGCAATAATCCCAGGCCTTCATTTCATGAAAATCTTATGCTAGGGCATCCGAATTTGAACATTTCGATTGCAAGTCTGAGACTGGAGATAGCGATTTTCACTAGCAGGTTGAAGGATTTGATGTGATGAGCAACTTTTCCAATCAAGCAAGGTGTTGGCGATCCATTTTCAGACCCTAAACAAGATCATAACTCCTTGGAAGTATCCGAATTTGAATGCATAAGTCTCAGATCAGAATTCAAGAGTTGGCAAATTCATTGTTTTGGAGGGCAATCAAGAACAATTTCATGTCCTATCGCCTTTGCCTAATCGTCTAAGGCTGGAAGCAATCATCCTTTTCAATTTGGAAGAATTTTGGAGAGCTAGACATCAAGATCTTGCTGGAGCTTCACACTTGGATATTGCTTCCACATCCTAAGTGGACTGATTTGATCAAGGGAGCAGCAATTTGGTTGTCTTTATTTTTTGTTTTCAATCTCTTGCAAGAGAAGGTATGATGGATGCAAGCTAGGAGGCATCTTGTAAGATTTGAATTTCAATATTAATTTGGTTAAGGAGGCATCTTGTAAGGATTTGAATTTCAATATTAATTTGGTTAAGGAGGCATCTTGTAAGGATTTGAATTTCAATATTAATTTGGTTTTGAGGAGGTTCCTCCATTTATCGAAATTCATCAACCTTGTGATGAATTTCCCTTGGTTTCTCTTTTCTTTCCTAGCATTAGCTTGTGTTGTTGCTTTAATTTTTTAATCGCAAATCAAACTAAGTAACACAAATACGACTAAGTTAACAATTAAATGCAAACTCTAAGCTAACTAGTTGGCAAGGGTTAAATGAACATCAATTTGACAATCAATGCTAATAGTAATCAATGAATAATTCATGACAAATTCTAACTTGGTAATAAAGGGAAATCAATGACAATCTAAGTTGGAGTCAATATAAGGTTTAAGTGATCAAGTTAATTGAACTCAACAACATGGCAATCTTAACTCAATTGACTTAATCAAATTTTCAAGTTTTAATGTCAATATTTTATCGAATCAAATGAAGTAAGACATGTGTTTTTGCTCTTACAGGTTGGCAAGGAGAGGTTGCCAAGTTCAAGCGTGAGGAATTCACGAAAGAAAGGAAGGGCAACCAAAGCGAAAGGTGGATATGAAGGAGAAAGGGCTGAATCAAGATTCATCATTGAGACAACTTAGAAGATCGGAGCGTTGCTGGTATACATATCCTCCATCATTACGCCATCAAGTGAGCGCTTCAAGCTCAAGTTCAAAGATCTCAAATGGGAAGGAAGTTCACACCAAGTTATCAGAAGGCAAGTTCAAGGCAAGATGAAGATCAAGTTCAAGAGAGATGCAAGTTCAATCAAGTTCAAATCATGGCAAGGAGAAAACTTCCAAGAACAAAGATGGAGAAGAGTTGAGAAGATGGAGCAATTTGGGAATATGTCATCATGTTGGAAAGCTGGGCAGTGTTGAGTATCAAGAGATATTTTCTCTTCACAAGGATTAATCAGAGCTACAGGATAAAGGTGATGAGGTGGCAATTGGGTGTCTTCTCCAATCAGAAAATTCCAATCTCAAGCACAAGCAATCACAACGTGCCAGGTGTCCTATTTTCTCATTGGTTGAAAAATCATTGTAATTTTCTTATTGGCCCATGATTTGGTGCTCTCATGTAATTGGTTGAAAATTTGGCAACCCTAATTAGGGTTTTTAGGGATGAATCTTGGCC
>MU226229.1:98611-115818 GCA_018584345.1 Thuja plicata
TCATTCAAATGATCAGTGACTGATCCACCTTCTACCATTTTCATGTTAAATAAACGCTTCATGAGAAATACCTTGTTTGAAGCTGAAGGCTTTTCATACAACTTCGCTAGGGTTTCCATCAGATCTTTAGCTGTCGTTGCTCCAGTAATATTGAATGCCACCGATCGTGCCAGGCATAAACAAATACTCCCCAGTGCCTTCCTATCCAAAATATCCCAATCTTCCTTAGACATTGCTGCCTCTTTCTTGGCTATTCCCTCTAATGGCCGCCATAGATCCTTCTGATAGAGATAGTCCTCCATTTGCATCTTCCATAACTGGAAGTTCTGCCCATTAAACTTATCAACTTTCAACCTACCCTCGTCTGCCATTTCTCCCACTTAACCGAGAGACTCTCCCACTAACTCGTGAGACCTGCTTCAGAGAATAGATGAAAGAACGAACGAAAAAAACCTTGCTCTGATACCACTTGTTAGAATAATAAGCAGAAAATACAAATATTAGTGCACGAAAGAGAACACAAAAAAACATAGAGATTTAACGTGGTTCACCCAATCCCTGGGCTACGTCCACCAACAGCGAGTCCAATATCTTTATTTTTATCCAGTGATTACAATCTGAAACATGCAACTCAATACCGCCGCAGGAAGCTATGAAAAAACCCTCATACAATGAAATCTCGAAACCCTAAGCCCTTTTCACAAGCATATTTGACCTAACCTAATTAGGGCAAAAAATACTTCGATTAGTAGAAAATCAATGGTCGACCCTTTACAATATTATTAAGTCATTGGCTGCCCCTTGACCCCATCAGGGGCTCTGCCCCTTGACCCCGATCTTGGGGCCCATATAGATATGTCTGG
This sequence comes from Thuja plicata, assembly GCA_018584345.1. NCBI lineage: Eukaryota > Viridiplantae > Streptophyta > Pinopsida > Cupressales > Cupressaceae > Thuja > Thuja plicata. The sequence continues at coordinate 99,475 of MU226229.1, forward strand.
GGGGAAACCGCGCCGAAAGAAACTGAGTCTGATTAGGCTCCACATACATAACACCCTCAAGCCCACAAAGCTCAAGGGAGTGACATATGATCAACAATGGAGATCGATACCAAAGAGCTGCAAGCTATCCAATGTGATGAGGATCTATCTATGAAGGCAAGATTCAATGGTGGAATGCTCAGAAGAAATGCGTGAAGAAATCTCTGGAGTGTGTAGAAGAAGCATAAGAAGACCAAGTGAATGCCAAAAATGGAGGTTAGATGCATGTAGGGTCGAATCCTGCATTGGTGGGGGGTGGAAACAGGCGTTACAATTGCAGGGTGGCAGTTTGTAACGCCTCAATGACAACCTGCATGTCTGCAAATTCGGAGACGAGTGTGTGCTGCACAGACGTCTCTGCGACGCGCACGCGTCCTATGCCGTCCAAGCCGTGTGGCCGAGATTCAAAGCGGGTGATGATAAGGCTAGGTGAGTGAGCTCAGACATATACCGTGGAATTTCGAGTCTTAGGCTAAGGCAGGGATGATTCTAAATGGCAAATTACATCGAAGTGCAAATTTATGCCATTACATTTTGCCCCCACATTAGCTAGCGTATTATATCTGAAGGGAGATGCGAGCTAAAGTAAGAGAAAACTTACCTAACTTGTGGGGATTTTGTCACATGTGGTTGACCCTAGCTAGGAAATCCCTAAATTATTGTTGAGCCGCATTTAGCACGCAAGTGTACTAGATGATGAAGACAAGTTGTGGACCCAAGATCATCGATGGTACGATGATATGGGTGGCAAGTTTTCTTATGCCAGATAGCCATATGATAGGGCGATTTTGATTATGCTTCAACATGTATAGTGGATGCTAGATAGGCATGTGATAGGGAGGCTTTAGATGGTGCGTTGACATGCGTAGCGAATGCTAGATAGGCATGTGATAAGGCAACTTTAGATCATGCCGGTACGCGTAGTGTAAGCTAGATAGGTGTATAGGGAAAGATCGAGACACTAAGATAGCGGATTGGCCTCCACAAAGGCAAACACTAAGATAGTGGATTGGCCCTCACAAAGGCAAACACTGAGATCAAAATTTGAAAATTTTGTGAGAAAAACTTGTGATGTAGAGACAATATGATCGTTAGACAAAAGCCAAATTAGACACAGATATAACAACCCCCCTTGGAATGGACCATGTTGCTCAAAGGGGACCATGGCTCATTCCAAGGAGAGAAAGACATTGTGGCATGTCAACATATGAGATGTTGCCATAAAATGTCACTTCCTGACAGGTGATTCATGGTTTCCACAACATTTGCACAGAGACAGGGGGATCCAATGGATTGGTGTCAGAATCCAAAAGAGCAATATGTACATGCTCTTAGGGGATATTTCATCATTGCCAACTGTGGCTCAGATATGAAGAATGATATATGAAGACAAAGGAAAACAAAAATTTGGGTCCACATGGAAGGAGTGCCTAAATGCCTACAACACTTTGCATCATTCCCAATATCGAAAATTAAGGTCATGACAAATAGAAGAATAAGATAACAAATAGAGGAAGGTACACAACAAAAAACCTCCTGTTTCCAAGTACCAACAAAGTACAAGGGTCCAATGAGAGGGACAACATTAAAACACAAGCACTGGGAACACAGGCAAACACACGCTAAACTAAAGATGTAGAAGCGAGTACTACCTTCATAGGTCGTCCGCTCGCAGGTCATTGTCCTCCCAATCTTGATCATACGGGAGGGAGGTCGCAATTGCAACGGTACGGCTATGATGGTAGCCCCAAACGGCCCACCAACAGTCAGAGCCAAGGATGAAGTAGCCTCAAGATTATCATCCAACAATGCAACTTTGGCAAGGGAGGGATTGTGTAAAGATTGCTGTCAACACCGGAATGTCTTCCAATGAGTCGAAAATGTAAGCCTCATAGCTTGCAGGGGACCCATGGGGAGGTGCAGATCAAGAAGACTACTCGCCGACCTTTGCAAAAGGGGCAGAGACGAACTCAGGAGAAGCCGAAGCTTGCTCCACTATGAGGACTAAAATGGAAAGAGGATTTGTTGGAGCATATTTACAACGCCTAAACTCTGGGATAGGGCCCTGCTTGAACTTGCTCTTAAAAGATGGAGGTAAGGACCTCCGATCCACTGTAGAAGCCTTTAGGACATTAGGGAAGTTGGGATGACGGTCCTGAGATGGGGCAGGCGCAGGCTGAGTGGGCATCACTGCACTAGACACTACCTGAGTGTGCAACATGTTCACTGGTGCAGGAAATAGTGGGACATCTGGCAAAGTGGTGATCAAAGGTGGCTTTTGCGAAGGAGAGATAAATACCTAGACTTGCTTGGCACAAGGCCCAATGGTTACTATTGGTGCAGGGGGAAGCATGACTAAAGAGGTCGTAGGGCGGAAGGTTGGCGCAATTGCAATTGAAGCGGGAGCAGATCTGGAGGCGAAGGCGGAAGTGGTGGCAGACATAGGCTCGAAAGACACACTCTCCACCCTTGCAGCGACCTCAGGTGCCAAAGCCCTCTCCCATCAACAACGCTTACGCTCACGCACAAGTTGATTCCAATGCAGATGTGGGCCCGACTGAGAAGCCTGTGAGGCTGTAGCGCTATCCTACTCCATGGGGGAGGTTGTCGATGTCGTCACCGACGAGGGAGATGGCCCTACTGATGGAGTAGGAGGTGGGGATGACAGGGGCACTGCTGGCTCAATCACTAGCGCTCTTCCTCTCTTTGCCCTACGGGCAGCGGGAGGAACAAAGGATGCCCTTAGAGGCTGAGGAGTAGGTGCCAAGGGAGATGGCATGGCCTTGGGAGACCTCTTACCTTTGCCATAAATGGTAGGGCGAGGTATGTTTGCAATGATGGGAATTGGGAAAGGCGGGCACACCTTGAGTTTTGACAGCATGGGTGCCTTTTCCTTATCCACATTAGGTGTGGATGCGGGAATAGAGGACACCACTGGAGGCTGCGTGGCTTGAGGCAGGTGAGGAGGCTTCCCATGGGGCACGCGCTTGCCTTGAGCCCCCAATGAAGAAGGGACAGAAGACGAAGCATGCTAAGCCTCATGAGAGGGTTGAGCGAGGGAAGGTGCTACAGTTGTCAGATTAAGTTCCCTGACTTTATAGGCGAGGAATGTCATATCATGTCGGGGATGCAGAGGCCCTATCGGAGTAGGCAAAAAATGATCAAGGGAGAAGCCCCCACGGGACACCAAGGGACAATATCCAATGTCCTGGACAGTATGGATGGTCCCTTCGTGAGGAAACTTCAGACATTTAGGAATGACCAAAGGGACGGCTTCGATGGAGGTCAACCAGGTGATACCTAGTTTGACCCTTAAGAGGTCCGAGTGGGGAATCACAACAAATGTTGTGAACACTGCCTTGGGTCCCACCTGGACAGTCAAAGTGGTGGATTCCAAAGGGGGAAGAGACAACCCGTAATGCGTCCTGATGTTGGCAGGACACTTGTCATATTTACCCCAGTTTAGGCTGTTGATGAAGATGACCTCCTGAGTGATTATGTCAACTCGGCAAGTAGGGTCAACCAGGACACCCGTAATAGACACGCCATTGATTGATGCTAGGACGTAAAGGGGAGAAGGTTCTCCATTGTACAACTCATCTAGAGGGGTGAATTCAATGGTCATTTCGAGTACCCTTCGGGTAGGTGGGGAAATCAGAGTGTTTGTCACCATTTTTGTGGTGGGATTGACATTCGAATAGGAAAAGGATTCGATATAGAAGTTGCTAGTTCACGTTGGGCTCACCAAAATGTGGAGAAGGAAAATGTACACCAACCTAGAGACTGATTAAGATCTCAAGGGATGGACCTTTCCTTGCGTCACCTCACTTCTACTAGCACATAGAGCTAGAGTATTAAATGCGATGTGTGTTGGAGAGTTTTAATCGACTGAGGTGTTGAAATACGAGTGACTTAATTAAATAAACACTAAATGAATAACTTCAAGATACCTAATGATAAAAATATTCTGATTACAATAAACGAAAGGGCTAACAACAGAGAATAATCACTGAGCTCCGTCAGCTCACTATCTTAAACACATGTGTGGCGTTTGGACTCTAGCGTGGGTACAAGACACCAGCGCGACGCGCGTATGTACCATATGGACAAAATACGAAGGACAACCTAGAAAATAAGGAAGGTATGAAGAACATAATAACTAAGCGCTAATACCAATAAGCCGAATAGAAATGACAAAGAGCAGACAAAGTTCAATAAAACTACTAAAACACAGGGAAAGGAAGAACATAGCACCCGATTCGACGTTCGATGAAGCTAATGATTCGAGCTTGCCTCTCTGCAAGCCTGCACACACAAAAACATGGAAAACATTGGGGCTGTTTGGAGACCTGCCTCAGTCAAGTCTTTGCTTTGGTGTTTCCACCTCCACAACAACCAAGTAGACACAAAATCAGTGATAGATAGCCGAAGATAAAAGATATGCAATAACAAATGACAAGAATATAGTGAACACTGAAGATAATGCGATATGCTCAATAAGACACAAAATAAAATGAGAAGAGTGAACTCCCCTCAAACCCACGAAGCTCAAGCTCAATGGAGTGACAAATGATCAACAATGGAGATCGATACCAAAGAGCTGCAAGCTATCCAACGTGATGAGGAGCTGTCTATGAAGGCAAGATTCAATGGTGGAATGTTCAGAAGAAATCTGCGAAGAAATCTCTGGAGTGTGTAGAAGCAAAAGAAGACCAAGTGAATGCCAATAATGAAGGTTATATGCATGCAGGGTCGAATCCTGCATCAGTGGGCGGCGGAAACAGGCATTACAATTGCAAGGTGGCAGTTTGTAACGCCTCAACGACAACCTGCACGTCTGCAGATTTGCGTACAAGTGTGCGCCACCACGCGGGCATTTCCGTGGCACGCACACGTCCTGTGCCGTCCAGGCCGCGTGGCTGAGATTCAAAGCGGGTGATGACAAGGCTAGGTGAGTGAGCGTGGACGGATGACGTGGAATTTCGAGTCTTAGGCTAAGGTAGGGGTGATGCTAAATGGCAAATTACACCGGGGTGCAAATTTGTGCCATTACAGAAGCATGACACACATCCATGACCTTAATTGGGCTGTTTATTCTAATGCTTGTCTTGGTGATTGTCTTGGTTTTGCAAAATCTATTAGTTTATCTTTGAGCTTGTTTCTTGTGATGACAGGATCCTCATGTGTATTGTCTTCATGTTTCTTGTCTTCATGTTTCTTGAGACAATGACTTTAGGAATTTATGTTGCATGAGTTCTTATTGCACATGAAGGTTCTAAATATAATATGTGTTTTGAGGACCAAGTCTTGATCCATCCCAATCCCCAACTGTATTTGTTTGAGTGAACCTCTCAAGTCTGCCTAACATATAGAGCCAAATGAGTGCCTACACTTACAGGTCCATTAAACTTAAGTTCTTGTTTTTTTTTTGTTTTTTTTTAAATTTAAAATTTTGTGCCTTAATTTTGAAACCTTGATATGTTAGGGACCCATTTGAGTGACTAAATTCCGATCTGATATAAACTTGGGTCTGCACATGCAGAGAAGCTTGATTCTGGTAATCCGGGAGTACCTTGTAATCTTCTTTGCATGACATGTTACCTCTGATGGGGTATCCTTCTAATGGTGCCGTGCTTTCAAAGGTTGCTTAAACTTTTAAACGGAAGACCGTATATATAAGTTTGGATTTTCTTAATAATGCAACAATTGAACTGGGTTTCGCTTGTCTAAGCTCGTGATAACGATGGATGGCTGGGCTTTAGGCCCCCCTATGACATGAATCTGAAGATGATTGACATGTACATGCTATATCCTTGTGGAGCTAAACATGTCAAGACTCACTTGGATAAGGTAATTGTCTAATCTTTTCTTTTGACATGGGAATTTTAAGGTTTTGGATTTTATGATTGATAAAATTTCACTTGCTTTAGCACCAATTTTCTGAAATCTGGTATCACCCTTTTTGGCCACGCAGTTGTGAATGCATATAACAAAGTTACTGTTACAGCTGGATGTTGACATATAGGTAAACCTTGGTGGTAGTTGAGATTAAATGCATTTATGACCAAATTTGTGTAGTGTATTCCATGCTCATGGATGGGCGGGGATCAAATCTTAGAAGACACGGGGTGGTTATCCATAAAGGCCAGACTGATCCCTAAGTTGAATTGTATGCTGTTGGTTGAACTTATGGTTTAAATCATGCTTTGATTTAGAAATAGAGGAGTATATCAGCATTTGTAATAATGATGCATGTTGTCATCCTTCGGCATTTGTCAATAATTTTGGGAGTCTCAAGTATGTTCATGTTTCAGATTCATTATGCCCGGTGGGTCTTTTTTGCAGTTTGGATTTTGTCCATCATGTTGATAGGATCCATGTTCTCTTGTCACAGGCTTGTCTTAGAGGATAGTACTGTTATTGTAGTCGGCTCGTTACATGGTTTCATGGCTATAGTCATATGACTTAGTGCCTTGCTATTGTTTGTCATGACTATATTGTGAATGGCTATTATATTTCCTTTCACATTTTATGATAATTTGCAGGCAAACTTACTGTACTCATCAAAAGATCTGACACTGTCAATTCATGGTGTTTGAGCTCTTGCATTCTCACACATTTCTCCTTCTTATCCTCTGGCATACACCCTATAGATTTTCATTGCATTGTAATGTTCTTATAATCTATTCTCTACAACAGTTTGTATTATTATGTATGATGACTGTCATAAGCTTTTATAGGCTAAATGACTGTCCTTTTGTGATGATGATTGTGGAAGGTGTTTAATATTGTCATGTTCAACAACCCCTATATTGTTTTTACTAGTGTCTTGCCAATGGCATTTATATGGTGAATGTCAGGCTTATCATATGTTATTCGTTTGTACTTAAGGGAATACTTCTCTGCATACCCTCTGCCACCGTCGTAATATTTTATCCTCTTTTTATTAGTTCTTGGCCCCTTTCTTATCTTTCAGACTCTATATGCCCCAGGAGCATCTAAAAATCAGGAGCCCTACTCATCCTTCATGTTCTTATTAGTGATGGGGATTTAAATCCAATTTTTTTTTGATGAAAATTTGCTTACATTCAAGCAGCAGTATAGAAATGAATGGAACATATTCATCTTCAGATGTATTTCAGATGCATCTCTATAATGAGGAGAAGAGTTCAAAGATCCATTAACAGAGAAATGTATTTTAGAGATTTCCTTTGTCTACTATGGGGGGGAATTCACAAGTCCCCTTGAACATTTATGCTGACTAAGTGCTTTTGATTATAAGCCCTGATGAGAAAATGATAAGTTTAAAGAGTGTCTTTCTAGATTACTGTGGGATCCACCTCAGTTTAATTTGGGTGTCATATAAAACACAGATGGTGTGAACATGCTGAAAAACGAGCGAACACATAAATATGCATCAGACACTAAGCATACATGCAAGACACAAGCATTAGAATGACATACATTCAAACATATTCATACTTTGGAAGAAAATTGTTAAATCTAAACAGTAGTTTTTAACGATACCATATGCGAAAGATAGGGTAAATAGTCTGCTAAATTCGAGGTCAGATGATATTGTAGTTTATATACCACCATTTATTAGGTTTAGATTGAAATATGTATATACTACAGTGAAGCATTGAAGTGCACCAAAAATTAATTTCTTAATATTTTTAAAGAGAAGCGCAGAGCCTTCTAGAGTCCTCAACCTTATTATATGAAGTGCTCTAGAGTATAATAACAAATCTACGATTCTATATTGAAAGTATTTACCTGTGATAAGAACAGATACACATAACAAACAAGGCAAAAAAAACTAAAATTATGATAATGACAAAAAATTTTGCATCTTGATTTGTCTATGATTAGATCCTTCTTGGCATTGCAGAAATTCCAATCAATACGTGAAATGTCTGATCTGTTTTACCAAATTGACAATGCAAGCATGAAAAAGGAAACTATAAATTCTACCCAATCAGAAGAAAAATTCTGAAAAAAAGCTAGACATTCTAAAATTTTTTGCTTTTTTTTCTCTCTGTTACTTCACTAGATTGTTGTCCAAGTCTGAGTGTCAGGACTTGGTGAACCCTGCAAATCTGGCAAACTTGCCAGGGCTCGGATCTGATTCCGCAGGCCTTTTTTTGACAGGTCCACCTTGAGATTTAGTGATTCTTCTGAGTACCAAGTGAGACGTGTGTCATCGCTTCAACTGTATTGAGGATAAGTGCTACTTGGAAGAGAGTAACTGTACATAATTCGTCAAGCAATACTTGAAAAAAGAATAAAAAAAACAGAGAAGAAAAAAATCCAGCAACTGACCTGGAAAAGATTGCTACAATTCAAACTCTTGATCACTGTGAAAACCATAAACTTACAGAAAAATTACTGATTTATGAAAAGAAATCACAATTTTGGGCAAAGGGCCAATGCTAATTAAATTAAATTGAAATAAAACCAGGGCCAATGCCTCAATTAACAAATAGCAACAGAATTGTTTTAGAATGAAATAACACATTGCAAAAACTGACCGGCCACACACAGATTCCCAATTTAAAAACTCACAAAAACCATGGCAATGATTTACCATTCTACACAATTCCTGTTCTGCCATCAACCACGCCAATGAGGAAAAATGGGAAACATTTCAAAACCCTTACCAAGTCAAAAAATTTACAAAAATGAGACAAACCATGCATAATAATGAGACAAACCATACCAATGAGAAAATATGGCCAGAGCTTGCAGGAAATTTTTTCCAAACCCTACCACAGCAGAAAAATAAAATTCACTGAAATCATGGCAAGTGGCTTACCTCCAAGAATTCTGCATAAATTGTGTCTCACTATCAATGCTGCTGATGAAACAAAATGGGCAGAGTTTGCAGGACAAATTTATGAAACCCTACGAATCAAAATCAATCTCCATACAGCTGCTGTTTGTATCAAGCCTGGGGCAAGCAATGTTTTAAGTGACTGAATGTTGTTTTCCTGGCGCGAGAAATTTTTTCCGCTTGAGAAAGATTTAGTTTCGGGCATGGATAAGAAATTTCTCTATGCACAGGAAAATTAAATCTGAGAGTAAATCTGTTTGCAGGCGTGAGAATTCTGGCGTGGGAATACTTAATTCCGGTGGGCAATGCCCACAATATATAGCCTATCGGCTTATTATCCTGTCATGAATTAGCTCCATCATTGGAATAGTAATTTCCTCACATATTTCAGTTGACTAATCTACCTCTCCGAGCTAACTCAACAACTAGTGGAGTTAACTCTTGATCTATCATCAAATCTCGACCATTTATTCAATCTTCCAAAAATTTATAAATTTCTGTTTTCATTCATCATTTTCATCACGAATCTTCAATACAAAGTAACTCTGTCTATTTAATCATAGAATGCTATCATCATGCTCATACTGAGAGCATCCCCATACCCTTGAAGTCATGAACAAGTCACTTTAATAAACTTAAATGGAGATTTTCAGGTTAGAATAGAATATTTTTAGTTTCTATTTTGTTTTGATGTTTTATTATCATTTGTTCTGACCTTGCAGACAAATATTTGAGAGGAATTATTAAAAATAAAATTTAATTATAAGAGACTATATTTTATATTTCAACTTTTCTTGAGGCACTCTTTATTGTAATGTTGTTTCGTAATATCATTCAAGTGGCCCCTTTTGTGTCGTGTCCCCTTCTTGAAATATGATTAAATAATAAATAATAATAAAAAAATAAACAATATAAAAGAATAAAATAAAATAAAATAAAATTTAGTAAAGTCAAACAAATTGTCAAAAGGCATGAATGGAAAAGTTGTGTCTCCCTCAAACATGAGATATAAAAGGGAGAGGAGAACTTCATTTGAAGGGGAGATTGAAGGAGAAAGAAAGAGTGGAGCATAAGAACTATGTTACTCCGAGTTTCTGGGATAGGGGGACGAGGAAACGGGTTTCCGAGACGTTTTTTTATTGGCCAGGGCAGGGGACGGCTATATATATATATAGAAATTTGAATTTTCAAATATATTCATGAATTTCAGAATTACATAACATTGTAACATTCATCGTGGCAACATAATTATCAATGTCATTCATCAAATCATAATAGAACATAGCATCAAATCGAATCATCATAGAATAGGAACATAGGATGACATCAAATGAATCAAATGAGAGAATGAAAAGTATCCTAGATTCATATCATATATCAAAATGTGCAAAGGCTGCAAGTTTCAAGTTTCAACAAAATGAAAAGTTAAAGACTGAAACATCAAAGTCAAAATGAAAACAAAGATAGTATGACAGCTGCCCCTAATCTTGATCCATATCAATGTCATTGTCACTGTCATCCTGAGCCTCAAAGGTTGCATCATCCAATGGAATGCCAAGCAATCCCGGCGGTGTGTCGTCCTCATCAATCTAGGTGGCATCTTTGGGATCAATATCCCACCGTAAAGCTGGGGTCTGTCGATACTCTAGAGTCTTACGATCCGCAAGTCTCAGAGCACTATGCACAACCGCTAACTTCTCTGCTCGTTTAGAGGTAAGCCTATTCCTCTTTACAGAGTGGATAAAGCTATATGTAGACCAATTCCTCTTTGCAGCAGATGAACTAGCAACCTGTGAGAGGGGACGAATTGCAAGTAACTTCAACTGTGGTGCTTCTGCCCCATGCCATTGCCACCATCCAACGAGGCTTTTCTGTGCCATAACTGCTCTATCCATCTTTGCCTCTAGTGTGCTAAAGTTTGGACCATCAAGGTTTGTGAAGGTAACCCATTGCTCACGAAGTGTACCGGATTCCTGAGATGAATACATCTTTTGAAAGGCCTTGATAATCCCACATCTCACCTCATCATCCTCACTAGGAGCACACCTTCCAGGCCTAGGCTCATACCATTTTGGATTTAGTGCATAGGCTGCCTTGTGAAGTTGAGTATTCATAGCGTTCCACCTCCGCAAGAAAATTGGCTTAATGTACTTCTCATATAAGGCCAAATCATTGTCATGAGCCAAAATTATCTACTTCATCTTCTTAAGCATACTTTCCATAGTCTCATATATCTCTCCAAGGTTAAGAGAGTCTGTATCAACATATCATATGACATCCACAACAGGTGGGATGATGGAGCAAATATATCTGCAAGAAGAATAAGAACAAAATGTCAAAATCTGAATTTTTTTAATTAAATGAATGAAAATCCACAATTTTTTTAATTAAAATCAGAAATTTAGAAATCTGAAAATTGAAAGAAATTTATGATTTCAAATGAAAATGAGAATCAAGATTCAACAATGTCTTACCTCACAGTTGACCACCAATTGTCATCAAAGATCCTTTGTTTGATGGCTTTTCCTTCAGGAGTGTTTGCAATAGGCCATCTATTCCACTCTGAATTCACTACCATCTGTTGTAGAGCATCATGCACCTCAACCATCCTCTCTACAGGTTTGAGAAATTCCCCCTTTGAAAACGTCCTGAAGAGAGCAAGTGAGGTGTGGTGGTTGCAAATGAACATTTGAATATCTCTACCTTGTGTCACCACTTCTTTTACCCAAAACAATTTCCTCATGTCCTTCAATGCATGAACACAACATGGAGTCCAAAATATGTTCTTTTAAGCACCCTCCACCATCATACCAACCAATTTGCACACATGTGCTGAATCAGTAATCACCTCAACCACATTTGAGGGCCCAACCTCCTTTATGGCCTCTCTTAGAATGCCAAACTAAATCTGCATCCTTGTGTTTCCTTGAACAATCAACGACTCTAAGAAAATAGGAGCCAACTGCGCATGTGACAATGATGTTGATGAGTGGCCGATGTCTAATCGGTCCACCCATCCATCACAATGGAACAACCACTCTTCATCCAAGTACGCCTCATATCCTCCATCACCAAACTCACCTTGGAATATGCTTTATCAAGGAGGGTAGTGTGTAGTTTATGATCTCTAGGGGGTACAAAAGAGGGACCCATACTAGCTATGTCTTTCATCATTTTCTTGAAGAATGGAGAACGGGCCACATGAAATGGGATGGCATGGGCAAAAAAGAAATCAGCAATGAAACACTTAGTCAATTCTTGTGCCTGTGCATTGAACAAATCTGTAACTGACCCTGGCTGCCCACTATCACTAGCCTTCCTCTTTCCTTTTTCATTTTTTTTGGCTCCCACACTATGAATGGCACTACCACTAGATGACATAGGGTGAGGACTATGAGTAGATGGCTGTGAGGATTGAGGCATTACGAAGGTCAAACCTTTAGACTTGTATTCAGCCCCCATGTGTAATCTATAACACTCTAATTTTGCATCCTCCTTTAGATTTTCACAATATTTAACTCCTTTACCCACAACATCCAAGAAATGAGACAACACCCTTGTGTAGCTCCCTCTAATTTCACCATCACATACATGGCATTTATACACCCTACTTCCACCCGAATATTTCTTTTGACATCAATTGGATGAAGAAGGCAAAGTAGAGGATTTTTAGGGTTAAATGGGCCTCGTGCAATTTCTTTCAAGATAGTTGAAGGGATTTCAAATTTGTTTGGTTCTTGTGTTGATTCACCCCCAACATTTCCACTACCACCCCCAAATCCAACTTCTTCCCTTTGCCATTCTTGATCACCACCATCACTACTGTTGCTGCTCATGTTTAATGAGTGTGTTGTCATAGTATAACGTAAGCTCAAGATTCTGAAATATTAGAAAAAAAAAATCAGACCTTTTTTTTTCTTATAACTATTTAAAAAAACTTAAAATGTTTAATGCAATACTAATAAATTAATAATACAGACTACAGATGCATAATCATTATTTATTTATTCATTTTTCTCTTTGATATTCTAAATGCAATATCAGAGAGAAAAATGAATAAATAAACTTTAAAGTTTATAATATATACAGAAAAACTTAGAAAGCTGAAAGAAAAAATGAAAATCTGAAATACTAAATAGTATTCATATAAAACCAAAAATACAAGAATCAATCAACAAAGTAGAGTATTACTCTACTTTGTTGATTGATTCTTGTGTTGTTTAAGTTTAACTTTTAAAAAAAAACTTAAACAATGAAAAAAATCCGGTCAAAAACCTGGAAATGCAAACAATGCTGGGAAGGGCTGAAGGCACAAGCCCTAAAACGATTGCAAATGCCTCTGAAACCACTGAAAACGGTGACCGTTTCCCCTCGTCCGCGTGTGTCCTACTCAGAGCTGCGAGCATGAAAGTTGAAACAAAAAAAATAAAATGCAAACTTCTTAAACTATAATCAATACATCATATACTTCATAACATATTTTATTATTTTATAATGTTTATATGAGGCGTGGGGCCCGCCAAAGGGTAAAAAAAATTGGAAATATTAATAAATTTTTTGTTTAACATTTTTTAGCTGTCGGAAACGGCAAACTGTCTCCGGGACGGTCGGGGGAGCGTCTCGGGGACAGTCAACCGCCATCGGAAACTTGTTGACCGTTTTCGGAATGGTTTCTGATTTTTTCAGCCAGTCGGGGATGTGGCTTGGAAACGTCCCCAACCGTCCCCGGTCCCTGAAATCGTTTCCGTTTCCAAAACCTGGGGTTTAGGGGTGGAAACGCATTTCCGGGTAACATATCATAAGAATTAAGGAAGGATTCTGGGAAGAACAAAGGAAAGGGAAGAAAATAAGAAAGTGACTCTTTCAAAAGGCAAAAGGTTGACTTTCTCAAAGGGCAGAAATGATGAAGGGTTGTGACCCTTTCTAAGGGTGTTAATTGTGAGAGGGTGTGACCATTGTAAAGGGCAGATATGGTGAAGAGATGTGACTCTTCCTCACATTAAAAGATATAAAGGGGAGAAGGTTTCATTTGAGAAGGGCATCCAAGGGAGATAAAGTTGGGGAACTATATATAATTCTCAAAGACTACAATGGAAAGTGGTGGCTCAATTCTTCTGAAAGGTGGTGACCCTCTCACCAATAATGTATAAAGGAGAAATCATTCCAAGCATTCAAGGATCACTTATCTATCATCACTCACCAATACATTAAATCAGAAGTCACTCAATCATCACTCATCACTCTATGAAGTACATATTCATTCAATCCTCATTCACTAATATATCAAATCATCAAATCAAAGGAAATCATTCAATCATCCATCAAATGTCAATTGGGAATCAAGCAAACAGACCAGCAATCAATTCTTCCATCAATTCAATCAATCTATATTAATCATAAAACCAATCAGATCTATCATGCTCCTGATCTGACATCAAATGAACAGAAAACCTATAAAATGATATTGTCTTGCACACGTAAGACTTCACAATTTCATTAATTGTAAAACTTGCTACAGTCACCCATCTCCAGTAAGTCGGGGATATTGCAGGCTGGGTATAATAAGACTTATTGTATGTTAAACAGTATTTGCTCAAGGGGATCAGTCCTCCCTTAATGGCAGCGATCTCCTCTAAGACAAAATTAGGGATTAGTTAAGAATAAATAATAATTAATTGAAGGAGTAGTTTAGTCATGAAAGGAGATACTGTTAGAGTAGTCTTAGTTTAGCTAATAATTAATTCATTTAATTATTAGTCTATCTACTCTATGCTTAAGTTCTACTTAGGCAGCTTTATAATTCTTTAGGGTTTTCACCTTTAGGGTTTCGTGATTCCTTTTATAAGGATTCACTTCTTTGCATTTCATAATCGAGATTGTATTGTATTCACCATTGTTGATAATATAGAAGTCTTATTTCTGTCAACATGAATATCTCATCTCTGACTTTTTGGCTGCCATAGCTCTTTTTCTCTTCTGTTTTGCTTCTACTCTGTGACAGGTTTGCATGCAGGTGATCTTGGGAGATTAGCTTTCAGCCTAATCCTAACATGGTATCAGAGCTCGCTTGCTGCTCACTGTTCGTGTTTTGTTGAAGCACAGAGGGTTTCAGAGGTTTTGCAGAAGGTTTTGTGTGGATTTATGGGGGGACCTTTGTTTCTGGTCACTTTGGGCCCAAACGGACATTACCGTTGCGCTCAGAGTGCCCAAAAACCCCAGAATCCATATAAAGTTTGTCCATTTTGGACAACTTGGCCCCGAGGCAAAAAAATTTTGGTTTCCAGTGTCGTACGGGCACGGAAACCGAGAAAAATTCAAAAAAAATAAAATAAAATATTATTTTAATGTTTTTTTTAGCACAGTCAGTGTTTTTGCATTCGCGCCACCGCTCCGGCGCCCGCCTCTGCCGCGCCCCGCCGGCCCTCCGCTGGCCCCCTGCTCATCGCGGCCCTCGCTGCCGGCCGCCACCGCGGCTTCCCCGCCGCCCGGCCCCCTGCTCATCGCGGCCCCCGCTGCCGGCCGCCACCGTGGCTTCCCCGCCGCCTGGCCCCACCGACCTCCGCCCGCCTCCCGGGCTCTGTTCCTGCGCCGCCCCGCTAGCTCCTCTGCGCCGCTCCGCTGGTGGCGGGCCTTTTGATAGCCCCCGCGGGCAGTTAAGCCTAGCGGCTGGTCCTATTACGGACCAGGGGCTCCGGCCCGGCCCCCTTTCTTTAGCCCACGGTCATATGGCGCCCAGGGGCTAGGATTTTTGCAGCCCCAAGGGCTTAAATTTATTTTTTAGGGCCTTTCTGACCCCCCGGGACTGTTTTCGCTCTATCTTGAGCATCCGGGGGTCTTTTTTCGACTTCCATATACCCCGTCGGAAAGCTCTTTCCGAGCACTTTCTGATGATGGAGGTTAGGGTTTTGGGTTCTGCTGTTTTGACAGTGTTTTTTACCGTCAAAGTCCGATGTTTGTTTTTGCCTTCCGGGAGTCATATCTGGCTCATCCGGACTCCTTTTTTGGCAAACCAAATATCGTCGGAAAGCTGGTTCAGTGAACTATTCAGTTGCAGAGGTATTTTTTCCAGATTCTTCTCCAGGTTTTCTCTCCTCCGAGTTTGGCAGTTTATGCACTCTGGTGGATTGCTTGGTTCTACAGGTCCTGGGATCTCTTCTTCTGATTTTATAGCTCACTCTTCTTTCTGACTTCTGAGCTTGTATGCTTCTTTTGTTGCATCTTTTTTCTGTAAACGCACTGAGATAAAGTGCCTACTTCTGTATATCTGGGATCTTGTACACCTTGTATGGTTTTAGTATTTGCACTCTGTTATAAAGTGCCATGGGGGGTTATGATGCTTATGCCGTTTTAGGCGCATCCACCTTTGTCAAGTGAGCGTACCTTCCATGACATTAGCCCATGCTGTGTGTCGGTGACACCGCCCTTTATCCTGTGTTTGTACTTCTGTTGCACTGTTGGTGTTCCTGGTTCTT
>MU226229.1:116335-136036 GCA_018584345.1 Thuja plicata
TTCTTTGCATTTCATAATCGAGATTGTATTGTATTCACCATTGTTGATAATATAGAAGTCTTATTTCTGTCAACATGAATATCTCATCTCTGACTTTTTGGCTGCCATAGCTCTTTTTCTCTTCTGTCTTGCTTCTACTCTGTGACAGGTTTGCATGCAGGTGATCTTGGGAGATTAGCTTTCAGCCTAATCCTAACAGATACGTTTAGCAGCAGAGGGACACTTCTCATTCCAAGAGTCACAACCTTGAGAAAGATCATAACCCTCCAAGCCCAAAGGAAGAGTATAAAAGACAATACCAATCATTCAAGAAGGGCAGCGGACAAGGCAGCAGAGATACAGAAAATAAGAAGCAGAGGTAATTATCGAACAACAGCAGATCAAGTTATAATAATAAAACCATCAGTCATTGTGGTATGAAGAATAATTGTGCATACTTGAATGGATGTGAATGTCTATACATTTTGTAGATTTTATCTCTAATATATCTATATGGTTATAATAGATATTGTTAATTTTTGAACCAGAATATAACAAAACAAATAGCAGATAAACTAGGAAAACCCTCCTCGAGAGAAAAACCCAGCCACACTACGAAATGTCACTTTATTGGATGTGTCTGAATATTTTACAAAGCTTCTCAAGTCAAATGAATGCTCTCAGCATGATACTATAGAGCAGAAATCACAGATAAGTAATGCTCAAATTACAAACTGAACACAGTACACTGTGAAACATATATCAGAATAACACTGTCAATAATGATCACATCGTCACATTCTTGCTCAGATGCTACAGATATTACAGAAAATGATCTCCACACCGAGAATGTCTGCAGAACCAAACTTTAATAATAGCTTTCTCTATACCCACGAAAATAACCGAAACCAAACTAGTCAAGAGAATCCGCTATATAACACGGGAATATCAATAGACTACGAAACTGAAGTCTTTTCCTCTTCCCTCACGAAAAGCTTGAACCGTCGGCAGACAAGAGGTCATCGCTCAGGGAACACTAAACACCCAACAATAGATATGAAAGAGATGAGCCACATCAACAGTCACACACACTTTGTCTTTTAATGACCTTTAATATGGAATAATGAAAGCAGACATTCACAACATAACCGCTGCCTACATGCACGATTATCTTCAAGGAACTTAAAGCCCGATGCCAAAACATAGAAGAATATGAACCGCTTCATAACCATAATCATTGTAGGTAAATGATTACTCCTGCAGCGTATTAAAACATTAACAGATATATGCAATATAAATGGATATTTATATCCATACGATTGGCAATTTCATACACCTACAATAATGAACCATATTAGGGAAGGAAAGGAAGTGCAAGGAGGGGGAACAGTGAGGCCTCACTAGGTACACCACCTTATGAGATCGGTCAAGGACTGCATGAGGCCAACGGGGACAAAGATTCTTCTCTTGGGCCTAGGGTTGAGTTAAGGGCACCCTTTTGCAATCTTCCCTCCGAGCCTATATGGGTTTGTTATCGAGGTAATGAAGAAAGGGATCGTCAATCATAAGAGGAGAGAAGGATAGCGTGATGAAGGGGAACGGTGTACAAGCTCCACTAGGTATGCCACCTCATGAGCATGGTTAAGACCACATGAGGCCAAGGGGACAAAGTTTCCGCTCTTGGGCCTAGGGCAGGGGATAATTAGGGCACTTCATCATGTCCTTCCTATCTCAACCCTCATTATGTTTGGGTCCATGAGAATTATGTGCTATAAGTGTATTTCTCTCTAAACCCTGAAAATGGATGTATTACATGTATTAAGATTATATTATTATCTAATTTGGTTGCAGGTTCCAAGACAGGCTTATCTCATCTTATTCCTAGGTTGGGGTTATATCTCTAACTAAATTGTGTTCCTTGTTTCATTTGGATTTTGTGAATTTAGGGCAGGTTACAAGGCAATCCAGGAAAGGGACATTACATTTTGTGACATTATGACCCTCATTTATTATTGTAATACCACTTCCTTAATCCAAAATTCCCAAGACGGAGACCCACAGGAAATGTATGATGGTTGTTTAGGTTTTATTTTGGTTTAATTTTGATGAAATAGACATTACAAAGCAAATTGTTGATCTGACCTGGAGTACTTACAGTCTCAAGCTTTGCTTCTTTTGATCTGTATCCTAAATCCTTCTCCCAGCTTGATCTTACCTCTTCCAATGACATCCACCAGCTCCTTTATTCCCACTAACCTTTGCTTTCTACTTCCCCTCAACTTGCTGGCAATTCATCACCTTCTGCCACTCCAAACACACTGCTGCTCCTTGATGCATTGCTTTATCTTCTAAATTGTATCTAGATGCCACCAATTGGATGATCAATCAATAATTTATTAAAAAATGTTACTAACATTGTACAAAGAATATCAGCCCAATCCTACCTAATGCATCTGCATTGGATTTTTCAATTCAATACATCCCATCTGTTCATTTTATACATTTTTAATGCATGAATACCGTTAAATCAAGAAACTGTATCCTGAAACATTAAGTCAAGTTCCCGTGTCATTACTGACTCAGATGGATTGGAAACTTTTGATTGATTACTACTGTTTGTAATGAGGTTGAAGTCTACGGGTGTAGAATTTGAATACGATATTATTTAAGTGGATAAAACATAAACCAAATTGATGCTGGGTTGGTTGTGTCCATCAAAACAATCTTTATCTTTTTTTTATCTATTATTGATCACATCTCTCTAATTATATTTTGATTTTTTGACAATTTGGAGGGTTTGGCCTTTGGAAATTTTTGGTAGGTAGTGTGAAATCGCCACTGCAGTATCAAGAGGAAGAATGGAACACTGTAATGAACACCAATCTGAGAGGAGCCTGGCTTGTTTCTAAGGCCATTGGGACTCGTATGCGAGATGCAGGAAAAAAGGGCTCCATCATAAATATCTCTTCTACTGCCAGTGTCAACCGGGGCAACCTTCCACGCTCCATGATCTATGCAATCTCCAAGGTTGGACTCAACCAGCTCACAAAGGTACCTGCAGCTCAAGCTTCTCTTTTTCAAATGCTAGTGATTAAATTATAATAGTTTTCTCTGTTTTCGGATGGAAAAAATTGAGCTTTTAGTTTTGCTAGGTTTTATTCGTTATTAATTATTATCAATTGTGCAACACATTAGCATTTGGCAGGTGTAAACTACTATGGGTTTAAGAGTTGATGACGTGATCAATAAATGAATAATGGCTAGGAATAAATAAATAATGGCCAAGATATCAGAAATTTTCCTTTTCTTGATTATGAATCACATACTGTGATCTAAAATATTGATTTAAAAACCTTTACACAGTTGGTACCAGAACCTCTTTTAATCACTCATCTTGACTGGAAATATCATGTCTTTAATTTCTAAGATAGTTAATTGGTCGACTCCTTTTCTGTCACATACAGAGAGATCTGAACTGCCCATAGTTGAACCCGATTTTTTTCATAGTGACACTCAGCCACAATTACTAGATCATAAACTCATCCACTTGGCGAAAAGCTTTGTCTATCATAACCTTGTTACATCAAGTTTCTGAGTTAGGGTGGCAGGGGACAGGGGGATGTGTATCCAGGATGATTTTTTGGGATGCCATTTTAAGGGTATGTGTGGTAGGGGATGGCTATGAAAAAATAGGAAAACTTGAAAAGTACTGGAATTTTCAATCACATTGGTAAGAGATTCATCATATCCAGTATAGAACCCTAATACATAAGTTAAGATTCTTAGAACTAAACTGAGATTTCAGGTTCACATGAGTCGATGCACAAATTAACATTATTTCGTTACTTGTCCATGTGCCTACATATTAACCCATATTAATACTTGGCATTTATATATATTAAATTAAACACGCCTACCATTTGGAACGGTCAAATGTTTGTTCTGTCATATTCAAGTTGTACACACACACACACACACACACACAGAGTTGGATGTGCTTACCACTTGGAATTGTCAATTGTTCGTTTGTTGATATTCAAGTAGTAACATTATAATATTATATAAGTACATCAATGTTTTGCAGTGCTCTTGTAGTTTAGATGTGCACATAAATGAAATGACAGTTTGATTGTACTTTCTGCATCTACAATCATCTTGTTTGATTTCAATTAGCCTTGGGGTAAATTAAATTCTAAGATAGATTGGAGCTTGTGATGTCGATCTTTGCTTGTAACGTAGTAACAAAGTGTTGTGGGTCATCATGTTGTAATGCAACTTCTCAAATTGAAGGAATTTTTTTTCTGTTAAATTTTTTATGATAAATAAGTTGATACATAATCCATTTTTGTATCACAGGCCATGGCACTGGAGCTTGGCAGATATAATATTCGAGTGAATTCAATTGCTGCAGGATTATTCAAGTCCGAGATAACAAAAGGTGTTTTTGAGAATGATTGGTTTTATAAGGTTGCAGAAAGGATTGTCCCACTACAGAGATGGGGAAGTACAGATCCTGACTTGACAAGTCTCTTGCTTTTGCTTGCTAGCGACTCATCTTCTTATGTTACAGGAAATATTTTCATTGTTGATGGGGGTCACACTATACCTGGATTTCCTTTATGGTCATCACTCTGACGTAGGATTCATGTTGTTTCCTCAGTTCTTTTTGAAAAAAATATGTTTTTGTGCAGGTACCTCGCTTTCACCAGACACATAAGATAAAATTAAAGATTGTATAAATATTATGTAAAAAATAGCTTACAAGTATCTGTACATCTTCGTGAAAAGATTTGTTTAATATTTGAGAGCAGAGACATACATGTGCCTATGCAAGAATAGCAGTATCATGTGGTATATGTAATTTGTTTGTACAGCTCCAGTATTTGCTCATGAGAACGTGACATTGCAAATTGAAGAATTTAATCACTTTGCTATTGGTCCACATTGTGAGATCACCATTTATATTTACTATATAAGAGAAGTAAACATATTCCCTACAAAGTTTTTTATGTTTTTTGTTTACTGCCTCACTATTGTATATGGTATATGTTTTATTATCTGAAAACTTAAAGAACCATGTCAAAAAATTCTTGAATTTTCAATGAGGAAAAAGCAAAATTTTGAGCTTGATTGCCATGAGGGCGATTCTTGTATTTTTTGCAAAAGCCTATGCAATTTCACTCATAATAAGGACTGTTTTCCCCTTATCTATTTCGTAAGGTTGTTTCCTGAATGAGGCATGCGAGACAAAGTTCTCCCTCAAGTATTGCAAATGAAAATGGCTCTCAAGTGATACAAATGCGCATTTAGCGCCTTGAAGGAGAATAATTATAAAGGTTTCATTCTATTTATAATACTCAATATTGATTTACTTTTTGCCAGAGAACAATCATCCTGGGAAAATAAAAAATATGCATTCCACATTGAAAACTTTACTAATCCTCTCTGACAAAATGCTTGCAACTGGATCATAAACAAGTCCATACAAAACTTTATATTCGGTTGTACCATACAATTCGTTAAACCAGCTGTCAAACAGGGGTGTGTAAAGGTTGTTTTCGGGATATGCATACAATTGAAATTACAAATATTTGAACTTCTTTGTTTTCATGTGTTGATTTGCACTTCTTGCACAGCTCAAAATGGTTGAGCCAAGACTTAATAAAATTGATATAATTTCTGTAATTTGTAATTATTTTAAATTTTTGGTAGTTCAATTAACTAAGTGAATACTTCTACAACAACCGAGGTTGTTTTCAGGATATGCATACAATTGAAATTACAAATATTTGAACTTCTATGTTTTCGTGTGTTGATTTGCACTTCTTGCACAGCTCAAAATGGTTGAGCCAAGACTTAATAAAATTGATTTAATTTCTGTAATTTGTAGTTATTTTAATTTTTTGGTAGTTTAATTAACTAAGCGAATACTTCTACAGCAACTGACATTTTGACACAAGCAAGTTGTTCTCTATGAGTTTATGATCTAAGTTTTAATATTTGATATGATGGTGTAGTTCTTAGGTCAACCTGCCTAAGCTAGCATGCACAAGCAGAGTTTTGATTAGATAAAGTGGGAAGGGCTCAAACCTATAACAAACACAACCATTGAGGGAAAAAGGACAAGTCTCACAAGTAGTAAGATTGGAAAAACCAAACAAGAACAACCAAAGTTTGATTGGAGACAACCGACAAGAAAGGGTCCCAACACTATATTAATGACTTCTCTTTGACAATAAGAGAAAGAGTAAGGGAAGAAGAAGAAGGACCTTTCCTCCTAACAACCATCCAAGTGATACAATCGTCCAAGATCCCACAATGAGGGAATCAAGCAATCCCCATGTGGGGGGACCATCATCAACCAAAGGAGTAATAATAGGATGATGAGGCAAAAGGTTGTCATCGACGACATGAGAAGAGTGTAGTTGAGCAATAGTGGAACAAATAGTGAGCATGAAGGAGGAGGAACATGGGCCTAAGGACACAATAAGGCCACACTAGAAGCAAGACCCAAATCATAATCTTGTGAAGAATCATTAGTTGAAGAATCCTTGATAGTCAAGTGATCACCAATAACGTCCTTTCACTAAGAAGTAGGGCCTTTTTGACACAACAAAAAGCAATCTAAAGCCAAGTGACCAATAACAAAGCAACAATGGCATTTGAAGGGTAGACCTTTATAATCAAATAGTTGAGTCCAGGGTTTGTCCCCAACCATTAGAACCACATCTCCATGAAGAGGCTTGGAGATGTCAACATCCACCAAAGTGCGAGCTAAGGTAGAATGTCCCATTTATGAAGTAGAAACATCAACCTTAAAGAATTGACCAATAGATTTTTCAATGGCCTCATGATAGGTGTCCTTCCAAAATTGGAGGGGAAGAATAGGAAGTCTAATCCACACTAGATGCACACTCAATGGTTCGGTAAGGGAGTTAAAAGTAGTCCATGGCTCAATAGGGAGAGCACTCTCCCCAAGCCCACAACATGCCCAAACCAAGTTTATGTCCTCAAAAGAAGCAAAGGTAGCAATGAAAAAACCTTTGGCATATGGGAAAAGATTGACCTTAGTAGCCATAAGAGGTTGCCATGAACCCACAACCCAGAAGTGAAGATCAAGAGGAAAAGGCCAGAGATTGGAGAACTTGCAGAATAACCTTGCGTTGTTAGAAGTCTTTGATTTCCACCACATCTTGGCCACAAACCACCACAAGGGAGGGCTTAGCACAAAGAAGTGGACGAGATTTCCTGCGGGGAGGAAGCATAGCAGTAGAATTAGGGACCTGTGAAAAAATCCAAGCACCAATAGTGCTAGCCACCCTAGCAACAACCAAAGGGATAGAAGACCCCTCAATTCCAACTTCAAAATCAGGTTGAGCAGGAGCATCAACCCCAACAATAGCCTCAAGAGAAGCAATGACCCCCATGTAAGCCTTAGAAAGCAACCCAACAACCAACAACGAACCCTAAGACATTGAGGGAGGGCAAAGAAAGTTGCCAACACCCACACTAGAGGTTGAATAGGCAACCCAAGTGCATGTGAAAGAGGGAAACACGATCTGGAGAGGGCAAAAGGGTGTTTGAATGGAGCTCACAGGGTAGGGAGACAATAGTGCCATCATGAGTGTAAGACAAGGATATCATGCACTCATTAAGTTGACAAATGCATGTTTCAATGATAACTTTGATGGCACATAAACCATATTGCAACAATAAATCAACTATTTTAAGTACTATATTAAGGCACACTAATCACATTAAGCTATTATATTCTTAATGTAACTTAACCATTAAAATTATTGCATTGTTTAAACTAGAAAGTTGTACAACTAATTCATATGATTCATGAAAATCAAACTCATTGTACATTCAAATATTAATAGTATACGTCAACATGTTGCATTCATAATCCAATGATAATATCAAAATTCTAATTGCATTTAACAAGGTTGCACAAATAACATTTCCTATTTTTTAAACCCTAAACGCACAACGAAAGCTCTACAACTTCTCACCTGTTGGATTTTTGAATTCATGTTGGCTTCGACATCTTCACCGTTGGGGGATCCTGGGCCCCCGGCGACTCTCAGTCCGGGTTTGTTCCTAGTGCTATCACACAGGGATGATAGGGTGTACACTGGTGATAATACATGCTTTGGTTCGTCAGCTGTTTCAGTTTTAGAAGACTCTTGCAACTTGCGGCTTTTGGCGGGTGGAGATACTCTCTTATCTAGCCCAGAGAGGGTGGGGGTGGATAAGGAATGCCAGCTGGGGGGCAGGAAGAACGTAGTGCTAGGAAAAGAGACTCTCTCCTCCTCCAATGTCCCTGAATGTTCTGCGGGAGAGTTTAGGCCAGAGATTTTTGTCCCTGACGAGGTGGTATAAAGCATATCTGCTTCGCTCCACCTTTGTCTGGTGGGGAGATTCATGGCTTTCAGGCCCACGATTGATATGGTGAGAAGGTGGCGCACTGTCGGATGGAAAATTAAAGGGAACCATAGTGTCTTGGCCACGTGTGGAGGCCTATTCCTTTTTAAGTTTAATGCTGTCGAGGACTTCACCCATGTAACTACTGGAAACTGGTGCTATGGGAAACATTGCTTGTTGTTGGCCAAATGGAAGCTGGGGTTCGATACGGATGTGGAGCTTCAGAAAGCTGCGCCGGTGTAGGTCCGTCTCCTAGGGCTCCCCCTGGAATTCTGGGATGAGAAAGTGCTCTGGTGGATTGGGAGCTCGTTTGGCCAATATGTGTCAGCGGACTCTGTAACTGCACAGAAGTCGAGGCTGGTGTTTGTGAGATTATGTGTGAATGTAACAATGAATAAACCCCTCCCAAACTTTGTGGTGCTGAAATCTAAATGGGTAAGTGGAATCAGACAATTGTTTATGAGAATTCTACCCTTCACTACCAAAGGTGTGATAAGCATGGTCATGTTGTGGCAGACTGTAAGGTTTCCCCCGGAAGGACATTGTGAGATTAGAGGACCTTCCTCCCCAGCTCAGAATGACTCTGTTCTTCGTGTGGGACTTATGGTTGGAGAGGTGGTGGAGAAGGAGGTACAAGAGAACTATACGGAAGGGGAGATCCCCCACTTGGCGGGAGAGGCGGATATTCTTAAAACTCCTGAGAAGATAGGCTGTGATAAAGACAAGATGGTAGAACAAGGGATGATCTTGGAGGAAGGAGAATTTTTACAGAACAAGGTCCTGGAGGATATCACTAATTCCAATAGGAAAAGCCTGGGAAAAGAGATTAAAAGGGGAAAGAGCAGTGAGAAGAGTAAGTTGTCTAAGACTTGCAGCTCAAAGGAGGAGGGAGACTCTAGGGAGGATGGAAGTTTGGGTGACTGGGGGGACGCGGTGGCCTCGAGGGGAAACATATTCACTATTTTTTCCCCTCCGCAAATAGGCATGAGGAAGGATAAGATGAAGACGCTGTCTGCCCCTTCTTCTCCTTCGAAAAGTTCACTTGACTAGTCAGAACTAAAGAGGAAAACTAGAGGTGGGAAGAAGGCAGATGTGGGTAATGAAGCCAAAGTTGGAAGGCCCACGACGAGACTGTTGAGAACAAAGGAGGTAGCAAGGGGAATTGCCAGTGGGAGGCAATTAACCTTAGAGGATTCCCAGAAGAGTAGAAAATGAAGTTCCTCTCTTGGAACTTGAGAGGCATGAATAGCCCCCAGAAACAATATGCTTTAATGAGGTATATTATGGAGTTTAAATTTGATGTGGTTTTAATCTAGGAGGTTAAGATGTCGTTTCAAACTTTTGCGCTTCTTGTTGATAAAATTAGGCTTGGAGCGACCTTTCTTTATAGTGAAGCTAATGGGGCCTCCGGTGGTGTGGCTACTCTCTGGAACCCGAGTAAGTTTTCTGGAAACGCTGTGGCTTTCTCTCATAACTATCTTGTGGTTTTGTTTACTTGGAACCATGTTTCATGGTACCTGTATAATATTTATGCTCCCAATGTTAGAAGTGACCGTAGTAGGATCTGGGGATAAATTTCCAACCTCATGTTAGCAGATCTGAGCTACCCCATTATGTGTGCGGGGGATTTCAATACCCCCCTTTTTCGCTCAAAGAAGATGGGTGACACTCAAGATTATTTTTAAAGTATGCAAGACTTGGCAGATTTTATGAGAAAAAATGACTTGATATTGACATGCATGGGCTGACTTTCACCTGGTCCAACAAAAGAAAAGGAAAGCATCTGATTCAAGTTAGACTGGATAGACGGATGATCTCGGGAGGTTGGGATATTGCTTCGATGGTTGGCCTCTCTCACCTCCCTAGGACGGTGTCTGATCATCCCCCCCTGATCCTTAATTGGGAAGAGAAGGTTGGGAGTGGGCACCACCCATTCCGTTATGAAATAATGTGGCACTCCCACCCAGAGTTTAAAGAATGTATCAGACTATGGTGGAATGTTCCTATAAGGGGGACAAGCATGTTTAAAATATCTAAAAAATTACAAATGATCAGGAAGGAGGCCCAATGGTGGAGTAAGTCAACGTTCAACGACATTTTTTCTAGCAAAAAAGAGATAGAGGAAAAAATTAAACACTTCCAATCGGGGATGACTGAGATAGATTCCTCCTGGAGTGATCATTGTGAAGAAGTGTGGCGAAAGAAATGGAAAGAGAATCTGAAGAGGGAAGAAATTTACTGGAAGCAAAGGTCTCAGGTCCAATGGCTGAAGGATGGAGATATGAATTCAGCTTTTTTCCACATATCCGCTTCAATTCATAAAATGAGAAATACTATCAAATCCATAAGGAAAGGTGGAGATAAGGTGTTAACGAAGGAGGAAGATATAGGAAAGTATGCCACGGAGTTCTTTCAGGAAACTTACAGATGCCTGGTTCGGGGGATTCCATGGAAATAACCAATAGGCTTCTGGAGGCTATTCCGCCTGTCATTAGTGAGGGGGAAAAATGACGAGTTGTTACATCAAGTTTCAGAGGAGGAGGTTAAAAATGATGTGTTTTCTATGGGGGCCTATAAGTCTCCTAGCCTAGATGGCTTTCCCCTGACCTTCTTCCAACATTTTTGGGAGATTATCAAGTATGACTTGATCCACGCGGCCCGTGATTTTGTTAGAACAGGAAACATCTTGAAGAAACTTAATAATACTAATATTGTGCTGGTTCCTAAGATTCAGGATCCGATGAGTTTAGGGGATTTCCGTCCCATTAGCCTGTGTAACACAGTTTACAAGATCCTCTCCAAAATCCTTGCCAATAGAATAAAACCCTTGCTTAGTAAAATCATTAATCCTAACCAAAAGGGTTTTGTTTCGGGCTGACAAATTCTGGATGTGGTGATTACCTCCCACGAAATTATTCATTATATGGAAAAAAAAAAAAAACTCTGGGATGACGCTGAAGTTGGATATCTCTAAGGCTTATGACAATCTTTTGGGATTTCTTGTATGAGGTGCTGAGAAAATTTCATTTCCATGAAAGATTTATAAAAGTCATAAAGGTGGCAGTGGAAATGGTGGACTATGTAGTTTTGGTTAATGGCTCGCCCTGGGGGTCATTTAAGCCGGAGTGGGGGCTGAGACAAGGGGACCCACTTTCATCATACTTGTTCCTGGTGGTGGCGGAGGTGCTAGCTCGAAACCTCCTGAAGCTGAAGAATGTTGGATCCATCACTGGTGTTAAGAAGACCTCCACTCTACCCCCGGAGGCTATTCGACAGTTTGTGGATGACACTTTCATCTTTGGAAAGTCCTGTATTAGAGAAGCTAGGGAATGTAAAACTATCTTGAAGAACTATGCAGTTGCTTCTGGAAAACAAATCAATTACTGTAAGAGAAAAACTTATTTCTTTAATACGAAGTATAGAACGCAACAAAAGATTTTAGAATGTCTTGATTGTATGGGGGCAGAGCTATCAGATACCTACCTGGGTCTCCCACTCACGGTTAAGGAGGTCTCAGACCAATTCTGGAACACTATCCCAGAGAAAATGCAGAAAAGATTGGTAGGATGGAAGGGGAAAGTGCTCAGTAATGAGGGGAAGTTGCAACTTTTGTCGACATCCCTCCAAGGTATTCCTGTCTACTTCCTATCTCTATTTAAAATTACTGACAAAATGACAGAGAAGCTTGAGAGGATTCAAAGGAACTTTTTGTGGACAAGGGTGGAGGAAAAAGGCTAGAATGAGCTTGGTCAGCTAGGATACAGTTTGTCAACCTATGGTCAAAGGTGGTCTGGGAGTGAGGAAACTAAAAGATTTAAATAAGGCTTTAATAACCAAGATTGGTTGGCAGCTCTTCAGGGGACCCACTGACTGGTGTAGAATTATGAAGGCTAATTACTTCAACACCTCCCATTTCCCTTTAGGACAGTTTACCGTCTGGCTCTAAGATTTGGAACTTTAGTACTAAGTGTAAGGGTTTCCTGAAGGCAGGGATGAAATGGATTTGGGTAATGGTAATCAGATTAGTTTTTGGGAGGATTGGTGGGTAGGTGATAAACCCCTTGGTATGGACATGTATTGTCACACCAGAGACCGTCTTGAAACTTACTTTGGTAGTAAAGTGAAGGATTATATTTCTCAGGTCAAGAAATGGAAAAAGTTGACGAAAGCGACAAATAAACTACTTGGGGATTTTAGGACCCTAGGGTTATAATGGCTCTGCAACCTGGTATCATGTTCGAGGATGACGTCTTCATGATTGCCTCGTGTCCTTGATTTTCCCCGTGTCCTGTTGTTTATTGCCCGAGTTACTTTGTATGTACTTTGTGGTTTCATCATTCTGTGGCTTGTATTTTTGTTTGTGTTGTGTTCTTTATGGTGCCCTTGTTTGTCCTCCGCTGTGATTGGGGTTTCTTTGCCCCCGATCAGAGTCGCGCGTGTGATGGGAGGGTCGAAGTATGATGGAGGATCCTCGCACATTGATTCTGAAGTCATTATGGCTGAAGCAGAGGGTAATATTAATGATGGTAACATTAAACCCACAGCCGAGGGCAGTTTTGAAAAGCCGAGTGAGAAACTCTCATATAAGCAAGTGGTGGCAGATAAACCCTCGCCATTCTCAGATAGTGCAATCTTTAGCAGGGTTTTTAATAGAAAGGTGGTGGAGGCCGAACATGGAGATGTGGGACGGACCTCAGCCAATGGAGATAGATGAGCAGATGGAGGAGATGCCGAATCTAGTGGCGGCAAAGGAGATAATGGTAGGTCTCCTCCTCTCGATTTGAAAAACCTCTCGCTTTCGCCCAACGAAGAAATGGTTAGTGCTATTAAATCTGAGCAGAATAGACTTAAAAATATTGTTGTATTCTTTGTTTGTTTAGATAAAGATGCAATGCCCTCTCAAAAGTTCTTTGATGAATGGCTTGCCTCGATATGGGGGAAGAAACTTGGTATTCATGTCAATTACTGTAGAATGATACAAAAAGGTCTGTTCGTAGTTTTTCTTAACAACCACACTATGCAAGAAAAGGTTTTGGACAAGAAATTCTGGAATGTGGGTCGTTCCCTATTTAGAGTGTACCCTTGGTTTCCAAAAGGCAACTTCGAGAAGGTCGTAGCCAGGTCCTCGCCCAATTGGGTTGAAATAAAAAACTTCAATGTTGAATTCTGGCCCTTCATAGCCCAGATTTTGAAACCAATTGGCTCAGTCCTGCAAGTCGAGAAAGCCTGTGTCACCCTCCCGCATCTTAATGCTAGAGTTTTGGTTGCACTAGCACCAGAGGTTAACTTCCTAGAGTGTATTTCTCTCGATTTAGAAGATGAGCATTTTTGTTGGGAAATTTCGTTATTAGTAAACCTCAGTTCCTGCTTCCACTGCAAATGCAACGATCACTCGAAGAGAGATTGTCCGGCCCTAAAATCTGTACAGAGAGATAAACCTGCCAGTGAGAATAACACGGGAAGTAATAAAAATGACCATGTCAACAATAAAGCAGTCGTTGGAAGTAATGTAGGGCGAGATGAACAGGAGATACCGAACAAGCATGTTTCTAATTCAGACAAAGTTGTAACCAAAGCACGAAATAAAAGCATAGTAGATAGTAGTAATGGTCTAAAAGGAACTTTGCATAATAATAAATTTGTCACCCTAGAAAACCCACTATTTGATGAAGAATTTGTTGTGTTTCATGCCCAAGATATCCCATTGGATAAAAACCCAGTTACCCTAGTTGCCCACCCACCAGTTGATTCTGTGACCAGTAACCTCAATTGTGATGCAACCCTCACCAAGTTGAATGCCCAACAACTAGCTATTGTATCAATTAATGAAAAGGCTGAGAAGATTAAGCAAGATAATAAGGATAAGCAGCCCCCCTCTGTGGAATTCATTGGCTCTCCTCAGTCTAGGAAGATTATAGTGTTTAACAAAGATGATCAATTCACTGAGGTGACTAGAAAGAAGAGAAAAACAGGAGAAAGGAGTTCTCTGGCTACCAATAGCAGAGGCAAGAAAAATCTTCCAGACTGCTTCAATAGGATGTGCAAAAG
The DNA here is from genome assembly GCA_018584345.1 of Thuja plicata. NCBI lineage: Eukaryota > Viridiplantae > Streptophyta > Pinopsida > Cupressales > Cupressaceae > Thuja > Thuja plicata. Next base: position 130,790 of record MU226229.1, read on the forward strand.
CACAAAACCCCCTCCTAAGTAGTTTCCCGTGATGTACATCCATAGTTGGAATGTTCGGGGATTGGAGATGCCCGAGAGGAAGTATTCTGTGAGAAGGTGGTGTAGTCAGCTGGCTCATAAAGATGCCATTTGTTTGCAAGAAATCAAAATAGTAGGTTTTCAAGCCCACACTATTCTTAAATTTTTGTGGGATAAAGCAATCGGTCCACTCTAACCATGAGAGAGGCAAGGGGGAGTGGCAATCCTTATTAACCCTAAATGGGAAGATCAGATAGAGAGTCATAGATGCTCTCCCTGCCAAAGAGTTATCTGGGTAAACTTAAAGTGCGGAACAAATATGTTTGGCATATGTAATATATATGCTGCCAACTGCTACTGAGAGAGGGCTAATCTATGGGAATGGTGTTACATGAACTTACCTAAACAACCTTGGGTATTTATAGGAAATTTTAACATGGTAGAACACAAGGCTGACAAGATGGGAGGTATGTCTCAAGGATGGAAAGGAAATGAAATGTTCTTCTAGCATAACTTTAAAAGGAAGTTCAGTCTTGTCGACCCCTTGGAGAAAATGCATGGCCAATTGGAGGATATTTGGTTCACATGGTGTAATAACCAAAAGGGAAAACAAAGAGTGTACTGCAGACTGGACAGGTGCTACGGGGATGCAAATGCATTCACATTTATAGCAGAGGGAAGACATGCCCTGGTGGTGGTATGCCCAGCCTCGATATCTGATCATTCACCCATCCAAACATGTATTAGGTTTGAGAGAAGTACTATAGATGGTGCAGATGCAAAAACAAGGAAGCCTTTTAAACTCAATATTTCATTGTTAGATGATGAAGACAATAGTAATGCCATTGAAATGGTCACCTTTTTAACCAAGCTTTGTAACCCACTTGATGACCCAATAACACTTTGGGAAAAACTGGTAAGTGCTTGGAAGAACATATTTCAAATCATTGGAAAGAAACTTGCTATAGATAGGAATAGAGAAGAGAGCCACTGACAGAGCAGACTGAATGAGATTGAGAGAGATCTGCAGGACAAAGGGGATGATAACTTATTGGAAACTCATCTAGCCAGTACGAAACACAAGCTGAGACTCATTCAGAGATATAAGAATCAGGGTCAGAAGATTAGGGCTAGAATGAACTGGATGGAAGAAGGTGACAAAGGTTCAGGGTACTTTTTCAATATTATCAGAGCTAAGCAAAAGAGAGAGTTGATCAAAGAGATTCAAATGGGGGATGCACTCACTGAAGACCCTGAGGAAATTAGGAACACTTTCTTTCAGTTCTACAAAGAATTGTTCACCTTAGAGGTCACCCCTGACAGCCAAGGTGCTCTGGAAAAATGTTTAGATATTATACCTAAGAAGCTCTCTCCAGAGGATGGTGTTATTATTGGTAAACCTCTGTCCCTTGAAGAAATCTATGCAACTATTGGCTCCTTATCCAATGACAAAGCTCCAGGACTTGATGGGCTCCTGGCAGAGTTCTACAAGGAGAATAGAGATTGGGTGGGGTCAAAGCTTCTGGGAGTCTACGAGGAAGCTTTTAAGGGAGGTTCCCTAGGTCTGAACATTAATAAAGGTATGGTTAAGCTCCTCCCTAAAATAGGTGACAAGAATCTAGTGAAGAATTGGAGGCCCATCACCCTGTTAAATCTCTCCTATAAGATTCTTGCTAAAACCCTAGCCAGGAGAGTTTCCCCTCTGTTGAACAAGTTTATTTCTTCCACATAGACTGGATTCATTCAGAATAGATACATTCTGGAGAATCTTGTGACTAGCTGGGAGGAAATGCATTGGGTTAAAGCAGAAGGACAAGAGGTAGCTATGGTGCTACTGGATTTTGAGAAAGCCTATGATAGGATAGAGTGGGATTTTGTCCTTGGTATGCTAAGAGATTTTGGATTTCCTAAAATATATTGAAAATGGATCAAAATATTATTCAAGGATGCCTCTACGGTCATTGATGTGAATGGGGAGTTGTTTGAACCAATAGACCTGCAAAGATCCATCAGACAAGGATTCCCAATAGCCCCCTCTTTATTTGTTATTGCTGCTGATGCTATGTACTACATCCTATGGGCACAAAACATGGGCCCTCCAATTAAGGGCATCTCTCCCCCGAACGGTGAGGAACTTATCAATATTCAATTTGCAGATGATACAATTGTTTTCTTAGGGTTGACATAATGCAACTTTGATAGGGCAGTAGACAGGATTAACTTCTTTTGCAAATCCTCGGGGTCCAGAATCTCTCCACACAAATCCATAGTACTTCGATGGGCCAATGACCCTCCTGTCTGGCTAGAGGGTAAAGGATGGCAGTGGGCTGGTTCGAACAAAATTGTGAGATACTTAGGGATACCCTTCTCAGTGGAACCAAACTTTGGGAACATGTGGGACTGGATATATGATAAGATTAATAGGAAACACATCAAATGGCAGACCCAGACACTTTCCCTGGCTGGGAGATTGCAAGTAGTCCAGAAAGTACTTTCTGCCCACCATATATAATATGCATCAACATGGTTTTTTGCAAATTCACAAACTAATATGCTAGAAAAGATTATGAGGGATTTCCTATGGTCTGATGGAGAGGGAATAGAAAGAGGCACTGTGTGAGATGGGATTGGTGTTGCCAAGAGAGGAAACATGGGGGACTGGGACTGAAAGATATCAAAGTACATGGGGCTGCCCTGGCAGCCAAGTGGATTATTAAAGCCTTGTGGGGTGATGAGCCATGGAAAATACATATTTGAAACAACATAGAGAGATCCAACATTAGGAAAATGAAGCAGTGGAAAGATATCCCAATGTGTGATAAGATAGTGGGGGAGTACAAGATGAAACTTTTTGGCTCTAAAATTTTCCAATCTCTCTGGAAAGCTTGGACTCAAGTGAGAAAAGGCCTTGCAGAGAGGGGGGTTGTAGGGGGTCCCCCTTACTTTGTTGTGTTAGATAGATCAATTTGGTGGGGGTTGTGTTACAATGGGAAACCACTAGCCCTCACCCAAAGCTTCTTTGCCAAAAATTGGAATTTGAAAGGTATATCAAGATTGCAGGATTTATTGGTGGATGGGAACTTAGGGACATAGGGATTCATTAGTTCCAAATTCAATCTACCGGTTTCCCAAAAGAAAACATACACCCTCATAAAAAAAGCAGTTAATGGTGAGATTAAAGGGATCTTAATTGACTCAGCAGCATATCTCAAGGAATGTAAATGGAGTGATGGTACCCTACTTTCTGAATCTTCTTCTAAGCAGTTATATCACAGTCTAAAGGAGGAACCCTCTATCATCACACAAGTGACTCAGTGTTGGGGGCAAGTGAACCCCTTTTCCAGTTGGCATTTTTTCTTTGAATATTTTTGGAAAAGAAAGGCTGAACCCAAGAAGGTTTGCTTTAGATGATTGGTCTTGATTAAAAAACTTGCTATGGGTCCAGTCCTGTCATCTATTGGTCTATCCCCTGTCATGTGCAACTTGTGTAATTCTGTTGAGACCTTTGAACACTTGTTTTTTGAATGTTTTTATGCTCAAAAAGTTTGGTCTATTTTTCTTGGCTCACCTTGTTTATGGAACTGTAGATCTAGTATCACCTGGTGTGAAATTCTGGTAGGTTATGTTGAAATGTTTGATTCCAAACTTAATTGTTTTTGGTCTACTCTGACATGTGAGATTTTGTGGTTGATTTGGAAGGACCAAAATAAGGAGATTTTCCAGATGGAAAGGAGGAGCCCTACCGAGTCTAATATTAAACTCACACACTTTTATATTATGACACAGGTATCCATGGTGCTGAACATACCCAAAAGCAAGTTTATGATGCTGATGAGAGAAGGCAACCTAATGATCCACAAGGATAAGGTTCAAGCTTCTAAGTACATTGCAGACCACCAAAGATTTCTGGCACCTTCAGAAGTTGAGGACCTGAATAACCTTCTGGAGGTAGAGCAGAATGATCAGAGAGTGCAGATGGACAATGAGGGCATCCAATATGAACAGGAAGATTGCCGAGTGACAGAATCAATAGTAGGCCGAGAATAGGGGACTACTCTGGTTGAAATTTCATGGGTCCCAAGGGACAATAGCATCCAAAATGAAGGATGGGAATAAATAAAATATGGTATATGAGGAGGGACATGTACTTCATAGTTTCTGTAAACTTGTTGAACATTATAGTTTAGATATATGATGCAGGTCCATATATACTGTAAATAAGTTAAAAGGAAAACAAACAGTGAACTCTAGCTTACTCCCCCAATTTTGTAACTGTATATGTTATGGGGGCTGTGAGTGAATATTACAGTCTGCGACAACTCATGTTATTATATATAGTTTGAACTATCTTAATAGAAAAAAAAAGTTGACGAAAGCTTATAATGACCAAAATCAAGTTCCCCAGGATGTTCAAGAAATTCAGAAGTTATTAGAAGGTGTCAGAATCCCTCTCTCTCAGATTGATGATAGAGTTTCCTGGTGCCATAACAAGTCGGGGGAGGTCACAATGAAATCAGCTTACTTAGTTAACTCTAAGAAGGTTGTGAATGAGAAAATGTGGGGAAGTGTTTGGATCCCTGATGCAGGAGCATCCCAGGGTAGTTGGCTATCCTGCATGTTTGGGAGATTTGATGGAGTTGTGTGGACTTATTTTCATGTGTGAGGGGTTTGGTAGAGTTGGATAAACCTACTTGGGTCTTGGGTAATTGGTTTTGATGTATTTAATGGAACTTGGCATGGTCTTGGTTGCTTGGCATGGACTGGGAGGAGCTCGGCCTTGCTTAGGAATTTGGTGCCTATTACAGGCTGTATAAGTAATTTTCCACAAAGAGTTAGAGGATGAAAATTTCAGGGATTGAAGAGGGCCTAGATTTATACCTACGGTTTGAAGCACGAGTCCTAATTCATCCGGAGCTAGGAGATATCATGATTTTACTAAGAAATCAATTTTGGGCATTTAATTGTTGTTGTTGGCCGACTTGTGGCAAAATTTATGTTCTGGGATGACTTGTGGCTTAGATTGGTATAAGTAGGGGTTGTGGGGGAAGTCTTTAGTCATTATTCATCCATCCTAGAGTAGAGGAAGAGGCAGAGGAGCAATGTTTGAGAGGAACTAGTAGCTGTGGCTTGGGAAACAAGGAGATTGCTTGGTGGGCTTGCGAGCACAAGTTTGGATCTTCCTGGAGGTTTCTACCATAGTGTGGCTAGGGTTTGGTTTGGATCTTGCGA
>MU226229.1:143821-173615 GCA_018584345.1 Thuja plicata
TAATAAGCTGCCTAAGTATAACTTAAGCATAGAGTAAATAGACTAATAATTAAATGAATTAATTATTAGCTATACTATGACTACTCTAACACCCCCCCTTAAGTGTAACTTAGGGAGAAGCAAAACAACTAAAGACTACTGCAGAAAGCAGGAAAGATGGGTCCCAAAAACAAGGCCTAATCAGGTACCCAAGTACAAGAAATAAACTAGATGAAGGAAACTAAGCCTTCAATCTAGGAAAAGTCCCAGAGAGAGGAACAAGAAAGAGCAAGAAGCATCTCCGAAGCATGTAGCTGTAAACTCTATCAGGAGAAACTGCTAGAACCCCCACTGAAGTGCATGACTAGGTAGAGAAGACAATGTCTGAAGAGCTGATCAATCAAACCAGGAAGTAATAGAACCAACAGGTGAACCCCCCCATAATGCTGAACTGGGAGAGGTGATAGGAACACTGAAATGCAATACCAGAAACATCTGCAGAAGAAAGAACAGGAACACCAACAATGCAACAAAAGTACAAACACAGGATAAAGGGCAGTGTCATCGACACATAGTATGGGCTAATTTCATGGAAGGTACACTCACTTGACAAAGGTGGATGCGCCTAAAATGGCATAATCATCATAACCCCCCATGGCACTTTATAACAGAGTGCAAGTACAAAAACCATACAAGGTGTACAAGATCTCAAATATACAGAAGTAGGCACTTTATCTCAGTGCATTTATAGAACAAAGATGCAACAAAAGAGAAGCATACAAGCTATAAATTCAGAAAGAAGAGTGAGCCAGAAGTATAGTAGAAGAGATCCCAGGACCTGTAAACCCAAGCAATCCGCTAGAGTGAAAAAAATGCCAAACTCGGTGGAGAGGTAACCTGGAGCAGAATCTAGAAAAAAGACACCTACAACTGAATAGTTCACTGAACCAGCTTTTTGATGATATCTGGTTTGCCAAAAAAGGAGTCCGGATGAGCCAGATATGACTCCCGGAAGGCAAAAACAAACATCAGACTTCAACAGAAAAAAACATTGTCAAAATGGTAGAACCCAAAAACCTAACCTCCATCATCAGAAAGTGCTTAGAAAGAGCTTTCCGACGGTATATGGAAGTCAGAAAAAGACCCCCGGATGCTCAAGATAGAGCGAAAACAGTTCTGGGGGGTCAGAAAGGCGTCAAAAACAAAAAAAAAGCCCCTGGGGCTAAAAAAAATAGCGCCCCTGGGCGCATGGCGCACGCAGGGGGCTAAATAGGGGCCCTTGGTCATGCATATGACCGCCCGCTAGCAACCTAAGCCTGCGGGGTCTAAATAAAAACTGCGCCACCGGAGGAGCAGTGGGCACCGGGCGGAGCAGCGCAGGCCGGCTGGCGGTGGCTGTCGGGGCCGGCGGGGCGGTGACCGCGGAGGAACGACGGGCGTCGGAGGCCGGTGGCGGGGGCCGGAGTGGTGGGGGAGCGGCAGAGCAGGGCCAGCAGGGCCGGGTAGCGGCGGGTGGTCGCAGGGGCGGCGCGGTGGCCGCAGGCGGAGCGCGAGTGGTGCGGTGGCGGCGCGCCATAAAAAATGCCAAAAATCACTTATTATTATTATTATTATGTTTTGCATCGAAAACTGTGCCTGTACGGCCCTGGAAGGCCAAGAAATTTCTCCCCGAGGCTCCTGTGTCCAAAACGGACGAGCCTTATATGGATTCTGGGGTTTTTGGGCCTTCTGGACGCAACCGTGAGGTCGGTTTTGGTCCAAACTGCCCCAAAAAACAAAGACCCCCCAGAACCAATAAAAATTTTTTAGAAAAGACTCTGAAACCCTCTGTGCCTGGTATGCTTCAACAAAACACGAACAGTGAGCAACAAGCGAGCTCTAATACCATGTTAGATTTGAGAAAAACAAATCCACCCAAGAACACCTGCATGCAAGACTGTCACAAACTAGAAGCAAAGACAGACAGAAGACAGAAGAACAAAGAGCTATGGCGGCCAAAAATCCAGAGACATGAAATCCATGTTGAAAGAAAAGAATTTCTATTAACAACAATAATGAATACAATCTCCTTAATGAAAAGAAAAGCGGTGAGTCCTTATAAAAGGATATCGAAACCCTAAAGGGAAAAAACCCTAAAGACTAATAAGTTGCCTAAGTATAACTTAAGCATAGAGTAAATAGACTAATAATTAAATGAATTAATTATTAGCTATACTATGACTACTCTAACACATATTAGACATTTTCAAAAAGAAATTATATGTTATCTTGAAATTTAAAAAAGTGAGTGTAAAAAGGATCAAAACGGATTGGTATATATGCAAAAAGATATTCATTATTTGTGAATTACTTATTTCTAATGAGTTTTGGACTAAAGAGTACATTTTTATTTAAACCCCTACTTATTACTTGCTTGGAAAATATTTTAAAGAGTGTTTAAAAGTTGCTTCTTAGTGGAGAAGGTTTAAACCTGTGTTTGCATTGGATTCATAAAAAGTGTTTTTTGTTGTAGAACTTTTGGGTAGTTTAAAAATTCAATTATGTGCATTCTCCCAGTCTAATAAAGTTGGAAAATATGAATTTTATATTTAAACTCTTGAAAAGTTTCATAAAATTTTATATGATTGCATAGTGTGTTGTTGGGTGAATTTGATATAAGAGGGTATGTTTAAAATTATGAATAGTTGATTCAATCCTACATCAATTGTAATAAAAGAAAAGGTGTTGATTTGATGGGGAAGAGTTAACTAGGATGGTCAATCAAGCTAGGAATCTCACAATCCAAATTTGATCTCTCCCTCATTACATTAGGAAGGAGAAATTACCCACTAGGCTTAAGAAGACTCAAGCGCTAAACAAGTGTAAGGATTTCTCCTTCCCTAAGAGTCGAATGATTAATTGATGTAATTTGGAATGGATAAATGGAGGAAATAGAATGAGATAGGGTGCAATGAGGGAAATAGGTACACACAAATAGATAACATACTAATAAGATTATTCTAGGATAAGATCCAAGTAACATATACTGTAATTGACCTACACATAAATTTTCAACCTAAATTACCTATCAGGGGAAACCTACTGTAGGGGGGACTGGAATTGCCATTGATGATGGGAGACACTCTTTATTTTCCAAAAGTGATACAAAGGCAGTGGATCTATAACAAACTGTCAGACCTTCCTATAGCTGAATCTGTAACTCTGTCACCTTTCACCTTCACACAAAAAATGGGGAAAATATTGGGAGAAATGGGTTAGTCTTAATAAAAACTTTGTATAGAAATTAACCTTCAAATTGAATTGAAATTTCATAAAGGAAAAAGCGTATTGTTAGTAGTAGACACTTTACAAGATTTTAGACCTTTACAAGTATCAAATTACTCATGAAGATGCTTGAAAGTTTCCTTGATGTAGTATTGACCTTGGATCTAGGATAGGAAGAACATGATTTCCTTCACACATGCTAAGATCTAGATATTACTTCATATCTTCCATGTTTTATACTTCAATGAAATTGATTTCTCCTTGCATGTTTGAGTGTTTGAATTGAAATGCAATGTATGGGTTTGGATCTTGATTCATGGATTGGATTGCAATATAATGTGTGTGATCCCAAAATGAGGGAGGTAGCCTTGTACTTATACCTCACCTATCCATTTTGAGGCTCAAATATTGAAGGAGGCCGACACATAATTGAAATCCCACCTAAACCCAAAAGACCATCCTCTTATTCAAATTTGGGCCCCATTTGTCATGTAAGGGGCGACTCCCAAGGTAGGGGGCAACCAAAATTGCCTCTACACTCCGGGTTTCCCTTTACGGGACAAAAAAGATGGAGATTTAGGCCAAGGATCAATTTTAAGATGAGGATTTTGAAAATGTGTGCATAATTAAGGTATAATCAAGCATAACGGGCATGGAAGCCTTGGACACTAAAATAGGGCTTATCTAAGGACCAAAACTATAAGTGCTGACAATTTAGGATGCTACATTCAGCCCCCACTTTAGCGAGAGTATGAACCTGCTTCACATTCATGGTAAATTATATCAAAGCACAAGAGGGAGATCTTATCAAGGTAAAAGAGACAAGGAAAACAAAGAGCCCCTTAAAGATGCCTAAAATAATCCCTTATGAATTTATTAATTCATATTAACCAATTACCCTTCTAGACCTTATAATTAATTAAATTAAATTAAATTAAATTTATTATTTATCCATTAATATAATTAATTATATTATTGTACCTTTTTCCAAATGTTTAATTAATTTAAATTAGTTATACATAACCTATACCCTTGTCCTAAAGTTTAATTAATTCTAATTAATTAAATTAACTCACAACCTAACACCTTTATTTCCTCCTAAACCCTACCCAGTAATTAATCCTTGATTAATCAACCTAATACATTCATTCCTAACCTCATTAACATTTTCCTACAATTTAAAATTATCTCACACATGTGAGCACATTTCTCTAATTTTAAATTGTGTCCACCTCCTATCCCCTCATAAATAGCCACCTTGAGCCACCCTATTCTTCCATTTGTCTCCACCTATAGCCACCTTTCTTATAAATAGACACCCTACTCACACATATATAGCCACCTTGAGCCACTATACTCTTCCACTTGTCCCCCACTTAGCATTTATTATTCTTCTTCCTAAGGTTTCTCACACGAGTGAACAACACCTCACCTCTTGCATGGTAAATCCCTCCATTTTTATTAAATCCCAACCATCCATTTCTATCAAAAGCCTATAAATTGGAGCCTTCTCCCATTCAAATCACCCACTTTCATTGTATTGTTATCATGCTAGTTTTAGATTAGAAGACATTGTGTTTGTGTCCCCATTATACCCACATCATCCTAGAATCACATAGTTATTGAACCATATTTATATCATCTTTCATTTAGGAATAATTTTCTCTCCATCCACCACTTAGAATCTCATTTTATGATCCATTCCACCTTAGTTTCATCATCTTTGAATCCATTAGCAATCCTTAATCCTTAGAATCCATTATCTAAATCTCATTTTTGTGTTGAAAGGAGAGCATTCTACATCAAGAACCAAAGGAGAAAATAAAATGGAGATGAGTGCCTCCATTTTGGCTCAATCAGAGTGTGAGGTATAATATTATTGTTTGATTTGTTTTTATTTCACTTTGGATTCTTAGCTAGCATATTTCCCTTAGGCACACCCCCAAGTGACTTAGGTTGTCATCAATCTTAAACCAAGACAAAATCAACATTCATAAAAGAGAGAGAGAGAGAGAGATAACATGACCAAATGAACCTAGTGAGGTAAGCCTACTATGGGTCATGAAAAGAGTAAAAGAGAGGTTCAAAAGATGGAGTTGATAGTCTAACAAGCTATGTTATTCTAGTCAACCCATCCAAAGGATAACCAAGCAAAACATTGTTTTCCAAGAAATATGCCAAAAAGGAGGATTAGGCCTAAGGAAAGCATTATATCCAAAGGAATCCAATAATAGGACTATGCAAAAGGATTACCCCAAGGAAATTATTGTTTCCAAAAGAATCCACTAAGAGGAGATTACTAAGAAAAATGCATGGTTTGACAAGTAATATGCAAGAAATTGATCAATATGGTGTGTTCATAATGTGTAACAAAGAGTAGAGTTTATGCCCCCACATTAAGAAATTGTGTACGCCTTAATGGGAGAAATAGATTTAAGGTAGCATACATACATTCGAACTAAAAACACATTTCCATTATGACTTGTCCCCAGACAGAAAATTCAAGAGAAATGAATCACATGACAAAAAGAGCACAAAGGGATCTACTAACTCTGGGGTTAGTATGCATATGCGATAACTCATGTTTATCAAGGATAATCGTAATGAATTTACCTCATCCCCCAAACTTAATTGAAAGAAGAGCACATGAAGTACACAAACAATTTTTTTTGGGTCAACATTACGGAGGGAAAAAATAAAGATGGTTGCTACCACTTTGCATCTGTAGACGTCCAAAAATATTAATATTAAATTCCCTCTTATTCCTCTAACTATTTAATCCAATCAAATAGTTTCATAGTTAGTATTTATCAATAGTTTAAATACTATTCTAATGTATTTTATTTAAATACATTTGTCTCACAAAAATCCCCTTTTTAATAAATTTATATTTATTAAAATTCCTCCATATCCCTAATTCTTCTAAACTATGATTTATTCAAATTTAATTTGAAATATAATCTAAAACCTAGCTAGAAACCTATTAGCCCAACCTAGAGACCTACTATATTCCTACTCTACTCCCATCACCTCACCTCCTAAGCATGCTTCCCTACCTAATCACCCTCTGATCATACTTAAAGAGATGATTCCTAACCCTTTTAAGGCTAATGGAATGCTCACCCACATGTGAGAATTCTCTCCAAAATGGGCACCCATTCCTCTTTAAGGCTATTTACTCCTTTGTCCCCCACTTGAAAATCTCGAACCACTCAAACATTTAATGCTATGTTTGACTCCAAATAGCCATCCCTTCCAAGCCCATGTGTCCAAAATGGACACCAATTCCTCTTTAAGGCTATTTACTCCTTTGTCCCCCACTTCAAAATCTTGAGCCACTCGAATATTTATTACTATATTTGACTCAAAATTAGCCATCCCTTCAAGCCTATGTGTCCCTTATGTGGCTCTTATGTGGATGCCACATAGATGCCACCTCATCCAAGCTCTCCTCTTCTCTCCCAAAAATCTTTAAATAGAGGCCTTATCCTCTTGCATTTCATCTCTCATTGTGCATTGTTATTATGCTAGAATTGCTTTAGATTTTCATAACTAGTTTCATGTTTTCATGCATAAATCACTTAGAAATCACATGTTAGGATCAATTTGGTAAATGAATCATAAGCTTATTTATTGTATTGCATTTCATTATCATAGTAGCATAATCTTTTGAAGAATTTGAGAGTAGTTCCTCATACTAGCTCTTGAATCTCTTCTTTTGATCCCAAATCTTGCATTTTGCATTAGGGATCCACTTCATTTGTGTGTTTGATAGAGCACACCCACATCCAATCCAAAAAGAGAAAATCAAACAAGCCTCATGGGTCCAACTTGTTTTAGCTCCATCCGATGATATGAGGATACTTTATTTTGTCTTTCTTGCTTTTATCTCACTTGGATTTTAGATGCTAACTCTCTAATGATTTCTTGTTTGTGAGTGATTGTAGGTTGACATTTTCCTCATACACATTCTGGCACGCCCGGTGGGACACACGTCCCTAAAACTTATCAAAATTTTGTTCATTCTTCTCAAAAACACGTTCAAATTCACGAACAAGCGTCTTTGCTTCTACAGAGGTGGCTCCGATAGACAGGCGGCTCTGCTTGTACACAGGCTGCTTTGCCTGCAAACAGAGACATCGTCACGAAAACATCCATAACTTTTGCATACAGATTCCGTTTTTGATGATTCAAAAACTGTTGGAAAGATGACTCAGAGAAAGTTTCATATTTTTAAGCTATTAATTCATATTCCAATTCAAAAAATTTGTGTACATGTTCAAAGTTACTCTTTCATTTTCAATTTCAAAATTTCATATCTTATGCTAATGAAATCTTTTTTTTAAGTGAATTCTTTGTGCAGATCACCTTTATCACTTGTCAAAGAGTTGGAAAGCTCAAAATACTAACCAATTGTCTTGCAGCACCGCTTGCCCAAGACACAACTTCATAAGATTACTCACACTTGTCTTGCATGTTGCCTTGATTTAAATCAACCAAATGATTATGCTTGTTAGCATTTAGTTTGATTTTTTTAGGCACATAGAATAATTATGGGATCTTTTTTTCTAATCCAAAACAAGTGTTAGGGGAGTATGCTCTCTTCCCTTTTGGGAAGATCAAAAACCTAGACGCATTTGCTTTGTGTTAAATAATTAAATCTTTGGGAATGAACTAAGCGTGTCTTGCGTGTTTGTGGAGAAAATGATACTAGATAGGAGAGTATGCTCTTTTCCCCTTGTGGGAGAATCAAAAATCCAAACTCCTTTTTGTCACCAATCCAATTTGCTTCAACAAGTTAATCCTTTAGATGGGCCTATCGGTTGAGGGAAAAATCTCTTGGGAACGACCCACGTGAGAACGAGGTGTAAGCCACACCACTCTAACTCACGTTAATCAAATTTATTCCTTGGGGTTAAAGCCTCGGGAGTCGATTGGAATTTGAGCTTATACTCGGCTCTTGTCTAACTTAAGTGCAGCCTCGCGGTCTCAATCACATTTACGTGAGCACTTTTTTCAAGACACTCTATGGGGCTATACACCTGAATTGTGCTTGCACGGACAGAGAGGATACAATCGAACATAAACCCTTACTAAACACTCTAAGCATAGAAGCTACCTGATTCACTTCCGAACGGTGATTTATCATAGTGCGAGGGGAGGGAAGAATATCCCCCCAAGATCCCCATCATATGTGTCCCAAGGTATTGTATTGTGAAAGAGATCTTTGTAGCACGACAATAATACCTGAAAAAAGGCAAAAACATGGGCGCCCTTCCCGGGGTGACACTGTTGTGTGAGCCAAAGGACTACCAAGCAATGAGCCTATAATATTTGATGCAAAGCTAATTCTTTAGGTAGACTTGTACTTGAAGTGTTTGAAGAACATTGGAAAAATCCAAAACATGAACGAAATTCCCAATGAACAAATTTGTCACAATTGCTTGTCTCCTGCAAGGTTGCTTTGTCCCTTCGAGGACTTTTTTCAGACACATGTCTTCAATAACTGTCAGTTATGCCCAAAATTTGAGTCAAGGTATACTTAGCGTAGTCAATGCCTTTGATGTATGTTGAAAATTAGTTCTTTCCAATGAACAAATTGACCTAAAAAGTCCAAAATCAGTCAGAATCCTACATTGTCATCTCCACATCAACCCACTTCTTCATCATCATCATACTTATTATCCTAATCACCTCTTCCAAGTCATTTTTATTCTTCTCAATCATTCTAATCATTCCATCTTAAACATCTACAATCATCCTAATCCTCATCCTAATCATCCCTCTAATCCACATCAACATCATCTTTCTTAATCCACTCTAATTATTCATCTTCCTCCAACCTAATCCAATCATCATTCTTCTAATCCAATCCACTTGTCAACCTCATATCATTCTATCCAATCCTAATCTAATTCATCCTCCTCTTCATCCTAAACCAATCACACCTTAATTATTCCCTTGTCTTCAAACATCCCCCATCCATCTTTCAAAGTTTATCCATTCTTACTTCAAAATCTTCATTCACATCACCTTCTAATTCCAATTTTTATAAAATCTTCTACTTTTGGCTTAGGAGCACCATCATAATCCTTGGAATTTAATCTCAGTTATCTTGATAGACCTACGTCCAACCATAATCAAGATCAACTCACATCAAATCAAACTTCATCTTTCACACCTCCATCAATATTTTTCATCTCAAATCTTAGGTTGAAATATTTATCAAAAGTGTTTCATAGACCCTCATCATTAGCAAACATCTATTTGAATCATATTTCTTTGAGAACACCAGTCTGTCTCAAGTAGTTAATTCTCTTAGTCATATCCTATTTTTCATGGGATCACCAGTCTATCATCATCCAAATCAATCCTTTGTTTGCACCATCATAGGGTCTGGTTTCACCTAGGTTTGTCTCAAATCTTTGAATCTAAATCCAAATCCAAATCAAATCAATCAAACCTTGAGGCCCTGCCCTCATACCCAATCAATCAAATAAAAATCCTTGAGGCCATGTGCTCTTAAATCAAAACAAAGTCCAATCTTGCTCCTAAGTCCTAAGTTCATATTTCATCCAGCCTCAGATCTTTCACTTCATCCACTCTTAATCTAAATCTTCATCTGCATCATATTCTAAACCAATTCCAAAACCCCTCATCTAAACATCATGAATATGGATTGGTTTCACAAAATGGTTAAGGATCATCAAGTATATATTTCAAGTCCCATCTCTCAAACCATACCTCCAAATCAACCAACCTATCAACCAAATCCATCCAACTCATACATGCCTCACAATAATCCAACTCCAAACTATTCATATCCCTCATCCCAGCCAACTTACCAAGTCAATTATATAACTCCACATCCATCTATCATATCCCCATCCATTCTACCTCAACACACTATGTCTAATCCTAATCCACCTCCCATTTCTTACCCTTCCTCTACCTTTGAAAAGGGAAACCCATATAATTATCCCTCGCCCGCATATCTCCCTCATCCATCTTCCATGCCTCCATCTTCTTCCTTAAGCATATCCCTATCTCCACACTTCCACAATAACACTACTAACTACATCCCTAATCTAAATCCTCTATCCCCTTATCCTCCAACCCATTTTCCAATCCATAATCCTAGTCCTCCAGTTCCCTCAATCCATCACCATAACCCCCATGCTGTTACTAGTCCACCGTCCACTCTATCCTACCTTTTTCCTTCATCACCTCACTCTTATCCCAATATACCATCTTCTATTCCTACCTACATTAACACAAATTCGCCTCCCCAATCCACCTACATATCTCAATCCACTTCATATGCCATATCTCAATCTATCCCTCCTCCTCCATCAGTTAGTCAATCCAGTTCAAAAATCACCTCCATGCCTACCTACATAAACTATCTAGCCATGCCATCTCCTACACCAGATTATACACCATAATTCAATCATACAAGTTCATCAGCCATTTCCACACCTTCATATGTGGATTTCCCTAGCTCCCCACCATCTACACATGCTAATCCTTCACCTCCAATACGTAAGTCTCCAAGGAGTTTCACAAGGAAGCCATCACAAAATCCATCTTTTAAAGTTGATGAGCCAATTCATATCAGTCCCCCATGTGAAGCCATTAGTGATGAGGCCTTTCCATCTCCCACACATATCATTTCCCTTCCAAATTCCATACTTATTGATCCTCTTCTATCTCCTAACACCATTGAAGTCCCCCATCCATCCAATCCCCATCCCCATCTTCTCCTCCTGACATTATCCACACCCCATCCAATGAATCTCATAAGTCCACCCATCTTACCTCTATCCCAATTACAAAATCACCCATCCTTCTATCCCCTCCATCTGAAGAGTTCATCCATACATCCCCCATCACACCATCCACACCAATCCAATCATGTCAAGATCTTGTCCAAAAGCATGTTGAAATATCCATTGATTTAAATCAAGATCCTCCCATCACACTTCCTCCATCTCATAATCCATTTCCATCCACTCTCCCCAATCAAGATCCTTCCATTCCATCTACTCCATCTCAAGTTCCCACCATCCCACTTCCTCTATTACATGATCCATTGTTTTCACCCACTCTACCTCATGTTCCATTGTCATGCACTCCTTCCAATCCATATCCTGTCATTCTACCTACTCCATCTCAAGATCCATCCCTCCATCGAAATCAAGATCATAGCATCCCATCCCCTCAACTTCATGATCCTTTATCACCTCCTCACAACATGTTCCAATGTTGGTCCTCACAACATCCCCCTACCACACTCACTTTCCACCATTTCAGCCGAACACTTCCTACCGCCATATCCCATATCCCACATACATAAACCATCATAACCATCTCATCCATGCCTTTGCATAAGCCACTCATCCCAAATAAGGTTGTACCAACATCTAGGGATCACTCCAAATGGGCTCCTATTATCTTGATATTGAATATGATGCTTGATTCATCCCTTCATCTCCTCCTTATCATTCCATCCATAAACTCCCTCCAGAAAAAATAAAAATTCAATCCAAAAAAAAGAAGATAAATAAGTGTCCAATGGTGAAAACTTGGCAAACAAGCCCCTTGGACAAGTACCATGATCAAAACTTGGTAAATAGGCATCATGTGTAATCCCTCCATCTAGTTAATCTTCACACTTGAGGGAAAGTTCTTCTAGCCACCACTCCATCCCTCCCTTCATCCTAGTCATCTACCATGCCTATCATGTTTTGTCCATTTCCCCTCCTCCATCCCCCTTTGGATCTTGATAAAATACAAAATCAAAAATAAAAAGCTAAATTGTATATATGATTTTGGACCCCTCTTGGCATCTATTTCATTCTCCATTCCACCTGCATCTTTTCCTTCCATTTCCATTTCACTGTAATTAGCCACAATTGCTTCCTCAGCTTGCTTCTTAGCCATTATCCTATCATCCTTACCTATCCACCATCCCATCTTCCATCCCTCTACATCCTTCAACCACCATATTTTCTTCCACCTATCTCCCTTACCGTCATATTGTACCTCATCCTAATGCCTCCTCACACATGACCTATCCTAAGTGGGGGCATTCTATTCCTTGGAGACTTTAGCATATCCACCTTTCATCTCCCAGTCCTCTTCTCCCATCCACCTACCATATCCACCTTTCACTCTAAATCTTTTCTATCGTCACCCCTTCATTTTCTTTCCATTCCATCCATCTATCTCCCATCAAAGCCATCTGTCCACCCTTCATCCTCTAGTATGGGGGCATCCTTTTCCACAAAGTCCTTGGATCCCAATCCACTTATTCCCTCCACTCGCAATCCCACTTTCTCTATCCATCCATTCAATATTACCTATCTATCCATTCCATCCATCTATCTCCCATCCGAGCCATCTCCCCATCTCCACCATTCCTTGGTGCTCCCTTGTCATCGGTCCCAACATCCATCTTCCAATTCAATTATATCCAATCCATTCATATTCCCTTTTTGTTCAATACATTTATCTTCTAATTATCCTTCATCCATTTTTTTTCAATCCTTTTATTCTTCCTTCCTACCCAATTCAATATATTCTATCTATGCATCCAATCCTTTCATATCAATCAAATCACTTTCTTTCTTCCAACATCCATTTATCCATTTATCCTCAAGAACACCCCATCCACCATCCATCTTAGCTTTTTAGCTTGGCAGGGGCAACATCATGCGCATCCTGATCATCCCATCCATCATCTCAAGTGCTTGTGCATCATGCAATTAGTCTCCTGAGCATCTTCTTCTTCTCGTTGTACAGTTTAAATGCGCCGAAAATCCAAAAACATTTACAAAATTGCAAAAAAATAAAAAATCATCCAAAATCTTGAAATAAATCCTTCTTTCTTTCTGCATTGTTTCATTTTTCAAAATTTCAGTGATGTTTTGACTCCTGCGACTGCGATCATGTTTTACACCAAATCAGTTTTGTGACCGACTATCCTTGCTCCTCATTCTGTTCATAGCTTTTGCCAGCGAATATCTTTTAATCAAATCAAATCCAATCCTTTCCCATCAGGATGCATCCTTCCAACGCCGGCTTATCAAATCCTTCATCACATCAATCCTATTCATGGCAAGAGCTTTGGACTAAATGACTGCTTGGTTATGAAGCCTTCATTATTGATTTTATCTTTTTGTGTAAGTTTAAACCTACTCACCACTACCTCAATTTGCTATATCTTGGTGCGTTGTGACTTGTGGCTACTGATACATGCGTCTTTTGCAGTGTGCTTTTGTTTGAGTGGCTAGTCCACACAAAGGAAATCATGTCATCTGTGTTTTCTAACACCTGGTGCATACCTCCTTTTGCAATATCAAAATCGGATGTGCTCTCCATATTTTTCACACAAATGGATCCCCAAGGCTCATTAGTTGCATTTAATTTCATCATTGCATTTGCATTCTTTATTGCATTGTTAGTTGCATTTCAGAAGGTTTCTATTTATTGCCTCCTCTCTCTTCCTCCTTCCAGTTGCATTTTTTTTTCTTTCGAGAAAATCCCACAATGTTGTCTTTATTGTGTTCTTTTCTCGAGGGGGCACAACCCTATATCGTCGTTGCTTCAGCACGACTCATAGAAACCCTCTTCCTCTAGGGAAACTTATTTTTCTTGTCTTTGACATAACGTCACTTGCAACACCACGTCAAAGAGGGGCAAAATGTAGACGTCCAAAAATATTAATATTAATATTAAATTCCCTCTTATTCCTCTAATTATTTAATCCAATCAATTAAATAGTTTCATAGTTAGTATTTATCAATAGTTTAATTACTATTATAATGTATTTTATTTAAATACAGTTGTCTCACAAAATCCCCCTTTTTAATAAATTTATATTTATTAAAATTCCTCCATATCCCTAATTCTTCTAAACTATGATTTATTCAAATTTAATTTGAAATATAATCTAAACCTAGCTAGAAACCTATTAGCCCAACCTAGAGACCTACCCTATTCCTACTCTCCTCCCATCACCTCACCTCCTAAGCATGCTTCCCTACCTAATCACCCTCTAATCATACTTAAAGAGATGATTCCTAACTCTTTTAAGGCTAATGGAATTCTCACCCACATCTGAGAATTCTCTCCAAAATGGGCACCCATTCCTCTTTAAGGCTATTTACTCCTTTGTCCCCCACTTGAAAATCTTGAGCCAATCAAACATTTAATGCTATTTTTGACTCCAAAATAGCCATCCCTTCCAAGCCCATGTGTCCAAAATGGGCACCCATTCCTGTTTAAGGCTATTTACTCCTTTGTCCCCCACTTCAAAATCTTGAGCCACTCAAATATTTATTGCTATATTTGATTCAAAATTAGCCATCCCTTCAAGCCTATGTGTCCCTTATGTGGCTCTTATGTGGATGCCACATAGATGCCACCTCATCCAAGCTCTCCTCTTGTCTCCCAAAAATCTATAAATAGAGGCCTTCTCCTCTTGCATTTCATCTCTCATTGTGCATTGTTATTATGCTAGAATTGCTTTAGATTTTCATAACTAGTTTCATGTTTTCATGCTTAAATCACTTAGAAATCACATGCTAGGATCAATTTGGTAAATGAATCATAAGCTTATTTCTTGTATTGAATTTCATTATCATAGTAGCATAATCATTTGAAGAATTTGAGACTAGTTCCTCATACTAGCTCTTGAATCTGTTCTTTTGATCCCAAATCTTGCATTCATAGTTGCATTTTGCATTGGGGATCCACTTCATTTGTGTGTTTGAGAGAGCACACCCACATCCAATCCAAAAAGAGAAAACCAAACAAGCCTGATGGGTGCAACTTTTTTTAGCTCTATCCGATGATATGAGGATACTTTATTTTGTCTTTCTTGCTTTTATCTCACTTGAATTTTAGATGCTAACTCTCTAATGATTTCTTGTTTGTGAGTGATTGCAGGTTGACATTTTCCTCATACACAACATCATCCCAAAACAAACAACACAAAGATATATTTATTATAATAGCACATGAACGACATAACATGTATACGCCATATAGAATAAATAAAATATAAATAGAGTAATTTCATGATAGATTTTATTCCTTTATCACCTTGCGCCAACGAAGAAACAAGAGCCATTTAAATAAATCTACAAAAAACATATAACAAGCAACACATCACGGGGGAAGCACATTACAAATAAGAAAACACATAAAAGAGTCCACCACACAAGATGGGTTAGTCAAGCATATTGTTTCCCCCATCTTGGTTATCATTGATTAGTGGGAAACACACAAGAGGTGTAACATTGAAAAACAACAAATGGAGCTACTGGAATTTCTAAACAAGGACCATGCTTTAATGATGAGTCAATTTGTTTGTCACAAGGAGCTAGGGATATAATTTATGAAAATTTAGTACACAATTCATGATAAAATTCAATAAAATTATACATGTCATTAGGAGATTTTGGATCAACATCATTTGCATCGTTATTGTTATCATCATTAGGAGTGTCTTCATCATCTAAATTGATAGCAATAGGATCCTTGACATGAAAATAAAAATCATCATGTTTAGACAATTTAATTTCTTTAGAGTAACTTCCTCCCTCGGGCTATGCATAGGTTGGTGAAAGGGAATCAAAACACTATGAGGTATTTTAGGGGAGGAAATGGTTTGGGAAGCTAGCTCACGAGCCTTAACATGATGTCTACGACCATGGTCACAAGCACAATGATTGTGTTTGGTTTTTTTTGAAAGTGGGTAATGTGTAGGATCAATCAACATCGATTCCTTTAGTACTTCCTTAGAAGGAGGAATAGAAGGACCTCACTAGGTTGAGAGATAGATGGTACATAGCGCTTATAGGATATAGGAAATGAAACATAAGTATAAATAGGAGGAATTGGAGGTGCAAGGAGTCTAGATCCATGACAAGGATGAAGAACATCCTTAGGAATGCTCAATTTAGAAATTAATTCATATTTGTGGTTTTGGTAAGATAAGAAGAGATGACCTTGGCGAGGTTGTAATGATTGAGGCATAGTGGCCAAAGGAATTCAAGGTCAAAGTTTCCATGAATCGCTAATGGCTAATAGAGACTATGATTAATCATGATAATTCCTCCATTATGGAGATATTTCAAACACTTACAGATAGAAGAGATAATAGATTTCATGGAAGTGAACCAAGGAGGCCAAGTATTGTTAGGCCTTGCATACCCATCCCAACATTTTTTTTTGGAAAATTTCATGTCTTTTTTTGTTTGTTTGTTCTTGTTTTTTTCCTTGCTTGGTACTTCAGAAAATTGGACACCAGAGTCCTCTTTTTTTTGGTCCCTTGGATGGATCCCTGAAGCCTAAGAATCCTACGATGCTTTTTTGATTTGTTTAACTCTTAGAGTGTTTGGTATCTTGAGATCCTAGTCTCTAGCATGCCTAGTCCCCCTTGTCAGTAGTAAAGTACATAGTGCATTCAATAAACTCAACTCGACAAGCTATAAAATCCCAAAATGAAGCTCATTTGTAGTCACCAAGTATTCAAATGAGAGAAAGAGATTCCTTGTGAACTAGCTTCCCCAAAAATGAGTTTAACTATGATAATTCAAGCTACAGTCTCTTCCATTACTGCTACATGGTTGATTTGTGTGTGTTTTACCTTCCTACGTTCAATAAGGTGAGATTTCTTCCCTTCTTTCTTGAAGTTTTTGTTGCATTTTTTTCATGTTCTTTTTTCATTTTGTTCATGTTGTTCTTGCTTTTGTAGTTTAGGTTTTCCATCTACAGGTTAGAAATAAGAGGGTTTCCTTACAAAATCCATGTTCTAGGTGCTTTGGGGATCATCGATTTTGTTGGCCAATTCACCTCCCATTCCCTAGAATCCAATTCACTCAAATTTAGTTCCAAAATTTTACCAATTAGGTCTCTACCATGCCCTACCCATGTGCCCTAGGCCACACAAAGTGAATTAGAGCACCACTTTCCCTCATCCTGGTAATGACACTAAATGTCAAGGCCTCTCATCCTTAGGTGATCTCAACATATTAGATTACTTTGAGAACCCCACTTACCTTGAGAATTCCACTCTTCCACATAGTTCTCTTTTGAAGTTTCCTCCTAAGATTAAATCACTAAGCCCGTCAATGATAATAAGAGGTTTGTGACTTCGGGTTCAGGAATCCAATTTTGTTCATCCTAGAGCACTACCCTACAATTTATGTATTCTCAAACCCATATTTATAGACCTCTTCCCCTGAGATCTTTAAATTGTAACGATCTAGGGAATGTTGGTTATTTAAATCAACAATTAAAGTAAGACAAATTACAAAAAAGAAATTTTGAACTTTCAAGTTTGAAATTCTGATTTTTAGCTTACCCAATTTGGGTAAGTATTTTATAGATTTCCAAACCTAGATGTTTGGTGTATATTCTATGAAATGCTAATACTAAGACAATTGTGGATATCTTTGAACTTGGGGGGGTTAGAGAATCCCATCTATGTAGTCCTATCTTTGAACATTCATACTTCAGGAAGTCCAAACCCATTGTTATGAACCTACATCCATGAAGTCATCTTATAGGGGGTTGAACACTCCTTACATTATGATGATACTTATCCTTTTTTCAGGTATTTTAGGATACATTGAATTCAATGGAAGCACAAGCACATGTAGACCTTGCAAGAAAGAAGTCCAAAGTGGAATGACAACTGGAAAATATTCCCATCACGATGAAGTATGTG
This sequence comes from Thuja plicata, assembly GCA_018584345.1. Taxonomy (NCBI): domain Eukaryota; kingdom Viridiplantae; phylum Streptophyta; class Pinopsida; order Cupressales; family Cupressaceae; genus Thuja; species Thuja plicata. The sequence continues at coordinate 161,805 of MU226229.1, forward strand.
TACCAACAACAAATCTAACCCTCTAAGTTGGAGTGTTCCATCCATAGTATAAGAGACACAGAGGTCAGAAACACACACATTGAAGCTATCATGGCTACTATAGAGAACCTTCTAGGGGACTCTCTTTTACAAAGAGCTTCAGGAGTTTAGGATTCTCTAGGTTGCAGTCTTCCCCCAAGCCATCCATACTCCAAATCCGGTCCTCACACTAACAAATCACTACATTGAGGCCACCCAACAATGCACTAATGCAAAGGGCCACAAAATTTCATATTTACTTTGGATGCGATCCACATGATCCTCCGATTACCAAGCAGAAATACAAGGCTCATGATTAATGAAGAAGAGGCTATTGAACAATATAGGGAAAACAAGGTTGCACATAAGTGACACCTCAATGAGTTTTTTCTCACCTAGGGAAGCAAGGATGGGACAAAAATAATAGACACGATCCCTCAAGCTAAATTCCAACCATCATCTAGGGCATAATAACTTTACTGATTCAGGTCTTCAGGAAGGAGGATTCTCATGACTGCCACCCCTAAATGTATTACTTTATCGCTACCATTGTCGAGGAAAAATAATTCTTTGACTGGGCACAAATCATATTAGACTACATCCTCGTCAAACTTATGCAAGTGAAGAATACCCACAAGTTTTATATGACTTCCTATATCATATGAATTTTGGCAAGGTTAAAGCCACACTCCTTTGTCTTGGACACACAAGGGAGGATGAGAGAGAAATAAGTATATGCCCTCCCTTGGGAGTTCTATTTACGGCTGCGAATCCAGAATGCTGCAGCTAATTTCCAACATGTTAATGAAACATTTATCTATGTAAGGATTAATAGGTTAATCAAAGATGTTAGATTATGAATCTACTAAGATTCCATGAAACACATTGAGAGATGGGGGAACTGGTTTGTCCAGTTTAAAACCCACACATACATTAGGCTAAGCGATTTCACATAAAACCCCTTCCTTTTTTCTTGACACTATGATGACCAGATTATTTTGTGGGAGTTTTGTGGGTAGGTCCTGGATCCATAGGATCTTATGATGTAAAATCACAAGTCAAGAGTGGGATTTCCCTTCACATTACAACATTAAAAGTTCCCAAATTTTGTGGCCGCTAAGGACACAATGTTTGAATTACAAAGCTTGAACCTAGGGGAGTAGGGTTACATAAAGGAGGTGTATGACCCATAGAAAATTAAAAAATATACCTCCAAAATCTACCTGGGACCAAAAGCCTTCAACTGAAGACATTTGGGTGGGGTTGCAAGATAATTAATTGATCACCAGAGGTAGTGGTATTGCGGGATGACTGCCTCCCAAATGAGGTCCTTCAACCTTTGCAGGGACATCTTGAAAAGATATTCTGATGATGTCGAGATACTTGACCTTGCATACCTTGAGTATGAGGTGGATCATTACCCCTATCTACCCGATCAACTGGTCCACCCTAGAGGACTTGGACATAGAATCCCTCTCTGTCGAGGTCATTGAAAGAAGCCACTAGTACTTAGATCTCTACATGCCCAAGGACACCCATTGTTTGCTGGAATTGACCTGGAATTGGAAAAAAAGAATTGGTTTCCCTTCTCAAAATTGAATTCTCAATTCCAATTCCATGAGTCAATTCCAATTCTAGGTTCTGAGGTGGAATTGTAGAATGCTCATTTTGGACCAAAATTGGAATTGGCCTATACCTATTCACCAATTCCCGTTTTCCAATTCCAGATCAATTTCAACAAACAAACAATAAGGAAAAGAGAAATTGAAATTTCAAGGGGTATGAAAGAAGAAAGGAAATAGGAAGAAAGAAGGGAGAGAAAACCATCAAGAATGTGGATCCCCTTGAGGGTGTTCCCTCATAGGCGCTACAACAAAATCTAGACAAAAAATTTGGCATTGTCAGAGATTGGCCTTGGTTGTTTTGCAGGGGTTACATATGGGTCGTTGGCTAAACCATGGGCATCAATGACACCCCCTCAAATGACCATAAAAATAGGTGCTCCTAAGGAGAAAATAATAGGGGAATGAGCCCCAAAGATTCCAATCCTAGGTGGAGAAGGGCCCTCGGGCCTCCTCACAACCTACCCACATATTGGTCAAAGTGACCAATGACAGTGAAGGAATGCTATCTAACAATGATGTTCCCCTCGTGTTCTTGCATAAGGATCTCCAGGGAAATGCGGGCTCTCATCACTACATTATTCAACCTTCTAGACCTTCAAGAGCATGTCCCCTTCCTAGAGACAATGACCCCTACTTCCAAGCAACAAGTCCCATCTACAAAGGATCCAATCCTAGAACAAATAAGGGAGTATGAGGAAATCATCTCAACGAAGGTTGAGGACCTAAATATGGTCTCAACTCTGGAAGACCTAGACGTCATCCTCCAAGAAGCCAAAGAAGTGGATAAGAAGAAATGGGGGGAGGAGAACAAAAGGAAAGAAGGGGTAGAAATATAAAGGGTATATGTAGCTAGGGTACAAGAGGAAAATGAATACACACAAAAGTTGCAAGAGGAAGAGAAGTAGAAGGAAGAGGCATAAAAGGAGCACCTCCTTGAAAAGAAGAAGAAAAGAACAAGAATTCCTCTATAAATCTCAAGACAAAAGTGCAGAAAAGAAAAACAAAGACGAACTCCACTAGAGGAGGTTGGAGGAGGTTGGAGGTGACAGAGAAGAGAAGGCAAGAGGATCTCATAAAGAAATAGGAAGAGGTTCGCAAAGATCGGGAGGAAGAAGCACAAAAGGAGAAGGAGTTGGATAAGATTCTTGTGGAAGTGGAGTCTATGGTAGGAACTATTATCCCATCATATTCAAACTCAACACCTCCTCCTCATCAATCCCCTCCTCCATGGTAGTGCGCACCAAAAACACCTAGGAGCTTCACTCCCTGGCCTATAAATCTCAAGAGAAAAGTGCGGAAAAGAAAAAGAAAGATGAATTCCACTAGAGGAGGTTGGAGGTGACAGAGAAGAGAAGGCAAGAGGATCTCGTAAAGAAATAGGAAGAGGTTCGCAAAGATCGGGAAGAAGAAGCACAAAAGGAGGAGGAGTTGGATAAGACTCTGGTAGAAGTGGAGTCTATGGCATGAACCATTATCCCACCATATTCAAACTCAACACCCCCTCCTCATCAATCCCCTCCTCCATAGTAGTGTGCACCAAACACACCTAGGAGCTTCACTCCCTGGCCTAGAAGAACACCAACACAGATAATTGACACCTCTATGGAGATTCTCGAGATTGAGCTCAAAGCCTCAGCCCTGCCACAATGCTTGGAGGCTGGCTTCAAGAGGAAACAATGACCAGAACATAATAAGATATCCCCACAAGAGGTAATAGCCAAACTCAATCCTCCCAAAGAGGAAAAAAAATAAAATGATATACCCTACCAGATGGAATGCCCAAGGGGAAACCATTATGGATCTTTTCATCCCACCTCTAGACTGGGATTAGGCTGAGGTCACTCCTGAGGACTTCTGAGTAACCCAGGTAGCCCTAGGAAGATAGAATAAATGGGGGGAGCTTGACTCCCTCAAGTATGCCACCAATATCATTAGGAAGAGAGGGGAGAATAAGCATAAAAAATACAATATATTAAGGGAAAAATAACCCAATATAAGGAATTCATCCAAGAATTGGCCACTCCTCTTGCCTCCCACAAGGTAAAAGCACAATAAACTATCACCTTTTAATCTAACTTGAGACATTCTGTTAGAGTAATAGTCTTTCGGGTTACTAATTTAAATCATTATGATCTAATTAGTAACTTTCCTATTTACTCTAGTTGGCTTCAGCTAACCTTAGGAAGTTTCTATTTCTTTATAGTTTCCCTTTTAGGGTTTCGATATCCTTTATAAGGATTCCCCGCTTTGTATTTCATAAGGAGATCATTTTGTAATTCATTATTGTGTTAATAGAAGCTTTTTTCTGTCACAATGGATTTGCAGTCTCTGGCCTATTGGCCGCCATAGATCCTTCTATCTTCTGTCTTTTGCTTATGTTTATGTAATAGCTATGCATGTAGGTGTTCTTGGGAAGATTTACAGTTCAGCAAATCTAACATGGTATCAGAGCCATCTTGCTGCCGGCTGTTCGAGTTTTTTGTGAAGCGTTCAAGGATTTGAAGATCACCAGGCTTTTTCTAGATTTTTTGTGTGGATTCACGGGGGACCTTGATTTTTGGTCACTTTGGGCCCAAACGGACACTACCATTGTGTCCAGAAGGCCCAAAAACCCTAGAATCCATATAAAGTTTGTCCATTTTGGACACCGGGGCCTCTGGGAGAATTTTTTGGCCTACTAAGGGCCGTACGGACACATTCTTCGAAATTTTTTTTTAAAAAACGTTGTTTTTTTTAATGTTTTTTGTGTTAAAAAACCGCGCATAGTGGGTTTGAAATGGCGCCGCCGCCGGGCCGCCACCGCCCCACCGGGGCTCGGCCACCGCCGACAGCACCCCCACAGTTTCGTGGGCTCCGCCACCCTCCGACCGTTCTGCCCCGCCGCCTCCTGGCCCGGGCTCCGCTTTCTCCAGCGCGGCCCCCGCCGCCCGCTGCCCCCGCGGCCCCCGCCATCCCGGCGCCCTCCGCTCACCTGCGGCTCCCGACGCACACAGCCTGCTCGCGCCGCTCCGCCGGTGCCCTTACACCTCCGCTGCGCCCGGGCACTTTCTTTAGCCCCGTGGGCTTTATTCCTCAAGCAGACGGTCTTATTAGTGATCGAGGGCTCCGGTCCAGCCCCTGCGTGGGCCATGCGACCGAGGGCCAGTCTGTGTGTAGCCCCAAGGGCTTAAAAATTTTTTTGAGGCCTTTTTTGACCCCTTCTTGCTATTTTTGCGATATCTTGAGCATACGGGGGTATTTTTGTGACTTCCATATACTGTCGGAAAGCTCTTTCTGAGAAATTTCCGATGATGGAGGTTGCGGTTTTTGGTTCCACCATTTCAACAGTTTTTTTTGCTGTTGAAGTCTGATGTCTCTTTTTGCCTTCCGGGAGTCATATCTGGCTCATCCGGACTCCTTTTTCGGCAAACGAGATATCGTCGGAAAGCTGGTTCAGTGTGCTATTCAGTGGCAGAGGTTATTTTTCTAGATTCTACTCTGGGTTTTCACTCATCCGCGTTTGGCAGTTTATGCCCTCTGGTGGTGTACTTGGTTCTACAGGTCCTGGGATCTCTTCTTCTGAGTTCATTGCTCACTCTTCTTTCTGACTTCTGAGCTTGCATGCTCTTCTGTTGCATCATTATTCTGTAAACGCACTGAGAGAAAGTGCCTACTTTTGCATTCTTGGATATTGTACACCTTGTTCGGTTGATGTACTCGCACTCTGTTATAAAGTGCCATGGGGGGATTATGATGTATTTTCCGCTTTAGGCGCATCCACTTTTGTCAAGTGAGCGTACCTTCCACGACATTAGCCCATGTAGTGTGTCTGTGACACCGCCCTTTATCCTGTGTGTGTGCTTCTGTTGCACTGTTGGTGTTCTTGGTTCTTCTTCTGCAGATGTTTCTAGCATTGCATTTCAGTGTTCCTGTCACCTCTCCCAGTTCAGCATTATGGGGGGGTTCACCTGTTGGTTCTATTTCTTCCTGGTTCGATTGATCAGCTCTTCAGACACTTGTCTTCTCTACCTGGTCATGCACTTCAGTGGGGGTTCCAACAGTATCTTTTGACAGAGTTTTCAGACATGCTTCGGAGATGCTTCTTGCTCTATTCTTGTTCCTTTCTCTGGGACACCTTTTCCCTAGATTGAAGGCTCTGTTTCCTTCATCTAGTTTGCTTTATGTTTTGGGTACCTGATCAGGCCTTGTTGTCGAGACTCATCTTTCCTGCTTTCTGCAGTAGTTTCCTAGGTTTGGCTTCTCCCTAAGCTTATCTTAAGGGGGGTGTTAGAGTAATAGTCTTTCGGGTTACTAATTTAAATCATTATGATCTAATTAGTAACTTTCCTATTTATTCTAGTTGGCTTCAGCTAACCTTAGGCAATTTCTATTTCTTTATAGTTTCTCTTTTAGGGTTTCGGTATCCTTTATAAGGATTCCCCGCTTTGTATTTCATAAGGAGATCATTTTGTAATTCATTATTGTGTTAATAGAAGCTTTTTTCTGTCACAATGGATTTGCAGTCTCTGGCCTATTGGCCGCCATAGATCCTTCTATCTTCTGTCTTTTGCTTCTGTTTATGTAATAGCTATGCATGTAGGTGTTCTTGGGAAGATTTGCAGTTCAACAAATCTAACACATTCGACCCAGTCAGACTCGACCGAGTCTAACAAGACCGAGTCAACATAGGTGCCACACGACACTGAATGGCGCCTACATGGCCTAGTAGGCTCCTGTGGGAGCCAATGTGAGGGCCAGTAGGACTCGGTCAAGTCTGACTGGGCCGAGTCTACCTAGGTGGCATGCCATGTTGGCAGCCAAACCTCCAAAAACACAAAAAAGCTAGAAGTTTTCACTTCTTCTATTCCATTCTCTGCTCAAAATAGAAAATGTCAAAAAACTAAAAGTTGAAACGTTGAACAAATTCGCTAAAAACTACATGTAGGTATATAAAGCTTTGAGAAGTCGTTGATTCAAAAATATAAAAAAATGCTAAATCAACTCAAAAAAAAATTAAAATTATGGAAAACACTAGAGAAGAGAGTCTTCTTCAATAATATGTAATTTATTTGGTTTTTGGTATAGTTTTGATATGGGAAAAGTGGCGGGAGACAAAAACTATTGATTTTAGGTAAGTTCGACTTTGAATACTTATAATGGACAAACTATAGATTGAAAACACTTTTTTTTTCTGCGCTAGCTATACATGTCATCTAAAACATATTCTAAAATTGGAGGAAAAAACATTGTTTTACTTATAATGATTTGATAGGAAGTAAACTCCTTGATTTACAGTATTTTTTCAGGAAATGAAAAATAGACCTAAAATTTTTAAAAAAACATATTAATTTTTGTGCAATTTTTTTTAAAAATATTGTAGGCATAAAAGTCATCATATTTCACACATTTCATCAGTTTACATCATCTTCAAATTCTCAACAGAAATATGACTTTTATGCCCTTGAAGTTTTACAATTTTGGTGTTGTTAACTTTTTCCTTTGTAAAAGGGTGATAGTTTATTGTGCTTTTACCCCACAGTCTTAGTGTGTCTTTTATGGCCCTTACTCCATAGGAGGAGATGAGAAGCCTCTAAACAATGAAGAGAAAAGGCCTCATAATATATCAATGGATCTCTGAGAAAGTGGAGAAGATTGAGGGCTTCTTCTCTGAGTCACTCAAACAATATTTTTAAGCTACTAAAATGGAAGGAGACATCTGAGTGGACGTAAGTTCTTGGAATATAGATGTAGAAATGTACAAGGAACAAATTGAAGACCTATAAGAAATGAATGAGCTTAGTAGAGATTAATTGATTGTGGCGGACATCCTCAACAATGAGGGTGAAGAACTTGTAGAATTGGGTCTCCAAAAGCTCTGGTTCAAAATAGATGTTTCTGAAGGGACTCGTATTAATTGTTTCTAAAGGGACTCTGGGACCCCATGTTTTCTTGTTCTAGAATTCTTTTGGAGTGAGCCCTACCTCTGGTTGATTGGTCCCTATATTCTTTGATGCATCCCCTTATTAATTGTTCCCTACCTCTGGTTGATTGGTCCCTGTATTCTTTCATTCACCCCCTATTAATTGTTTCTGAAGGGACTCCGAGACCCCATGTTTTCTTGTTCCATAATTGTTTTGGAGTGAGCTTTCCAAGTGTCACATCAAGGCAGATCAATCACAATAGACATCTCACCGCTTTTATTTAAATCCTCCAAGTACAAGTATAGCTCCCAGTTGCGACAACGTCTAAACAGAAAACTAAAAAGTATATCTTACCAAGGGGGACACTTAGTATTTTTTTCAAACTCCCTTTATATCTTTTATGTTTTAGTTGGCTATTTAGCCAATACCCCCTGTTGCAAGGGTACAATACAATTTTTGGTTGAAGTGATAGGTAAAAGGTGCTCTATAGGTTCCATCTACCCTATTGACACGACACCATTTTTATATTGAAGACAAGGTAGATGTATCTAATAGATCGATAAACTGTAGATCCAACATTGAAGGTAGAGATATGGGTTCCATAAGAAGTACATGGTACATAAGAGGACTTGCACGCTAGATTCTTCCTCGAGATTAAGACTTCGTGGTTCTCTTGTCTCTTTTTCTTTCTTTCTTCTTGGGATCTAAAATGTAGGGACTTGTTCCCTATAAATTTAATGATTTGGGCGTTTGTTGTAATCCACAAAATTGATGATTTTGAGGCACCTTAGGCAGTTAATAAAATAGTTTTCTCTAATCTTTCATTATTTTCTTAGTGTAAGCTCGAATCTCTCACTCCTTTGGAGATGTATGTGAAAAAATATTGATTGCTAGTGTATTATTGATGATCATTGCAGAGAAAAATGAAATACTTAGCTTCCATGAACATACTTGTTTATCAATAAGTGGTATCTCTTTCATTTCAAATTGTCCTTTGTCCATGAATGTTTTAAGTTTTTTGTGTTAGTATAGTTGATGAATATGGAATTATCCTTGTTTCTTTAATGTATGATGATTGATAATCATGTATGTTAATGGTAATTGTGTTACACTCTTCTAGGATTTAGTTTGATAATTTTTTATGGTTAAGAGATAAATGTCATTAGTTGTGTTCTTTTCTAACCCTACACTATCTTTTTAAGTTTCTTTATGATCTTTTAAAATTCACGCTCTCAATATTTACATGTTTGAACCGCTCAACTAGAAGTCCCCTTGAACAAAAAATTGTGTGTCCACTGGGCTACCCAACACCATCACAACTTAATATCCACGTGCTTTGGAGGATAGGGATCTCGGTCCATTCCCCATTTCAAGAGGAGTTTGTTGGAAACACCTGACTCATCCCCTGTTGGCCCATTCCTAAAAGCCCCATCAACAAGTGTCAATTGAAATTGATTGGAAGTTGGGATGAAAATAAAGGTGACATCTAGGTGCTTGTTACCAACTTCAATAGGAAAAGTGATACAACCATAAGTAGGACAAGTAAAACCATTAAAATTCTTCATCATCACATCTAATTTTCTATAGGAGTATTGATGAAATTGTCTTATGTAAATGTATTTCTTAGCTATAACATTCACCATGCAAGTAGGATCAATAAACACTCCTTGAGAGAACTTATCATTAATCTTTGTAGAAATATAAAGAGGACCATCAAGATCCTTAATATTCTCCTTATGGTTTAATGTAATGAAAAGTTCATGTTTAGTCTTGGGTTTGGGTTTAGGTTTGGATGGATCAATGAGATTAACAATATTATTGTCCATACAACACGTATTATCATGATTCATGATGGTGGGTTTGTGAGGCACAAAAACATTGGTTGAAGAAGGAATGTGTTAGGCTCAATTCTATAGGTAGAATGGGATGGTAAAGGATTGGTGTAGATTTGCAAATTTTAGTTAGGGGGTGCAATAGATTTATATCTTTTATCACTCACAACCTCAAAAATTATGTTGTTGGCTTTAATATGGTCTTGGATAATCTTCTTCAAATGGAAAAAATTCTCAATATCATGGCCAAGCTGATGATGATATTGACAAAAGGATTTGGGATCATGAGAAGCTGGAAACATTTTTGAAGGGTCAATTTGTTTGACGGGAGGAAGTTTCAAAACCTTAGGATTAAGAAACTTAAACATAACATTTGCAAAGATTATAAAAGAGATGTAAAGTATGAGATGGTTTAAATACGAATGACAAATGATCCACACCTGATATTGTAGGTATGAGTTGAGTAACTGCGAGGGGAGGGGTGAATTAGTTACCACAAAAAAATCCAAGCCCCTTAGATGTCTTAAACAAATTTAACATTGTTGCTCGGTTAACATAGATATTTCACTGTCACTCGGTTAACATAACAAATCTTAAGATATTAACTATGATTATCTTTAGTAATTAACTGCAGAAATATAAACCATAAAGAAAATTAAATGTACACAGATAACACCATGATTTAACGTGGAAACCCAATATGGGAAAAACCACCAATAGCAACTAGTCACTATTTTTCACTCTTCTGAAGTGAGCCCTGTTAGGAGCCAACCCCGTTAAAGGTTACAATAACACACTGTTAGGTGTGACCCTATTAGAGGATTTGATCACCCTGTGAGTAGCCTTGTTAGAGGTCTTCTAGCACTTCAATGTATAAATGTCACCTTGTGAGAGGATTTACAAAAGACTGTCAAGTCTACTCTGTTAAGAGATTTTGATCACTGTTACAATTGTTAGAAAGTAACAATGGATTGACCTATATTGATAAGCAACTATCTTTGTTGATTGAAATATCTGTTATGGATTAAAAAATTGATCCTTACAATATTCTACATCTCTACCCCAATCTAGCAATCACTCTCATTCCATAGTTCCTGCCAGCTTGAACACCAGTCTCATCACAATTCCAAATTCTGCTTGATCCATAGTGGTTGAAGTTGTAAATGTTAGCCATATTGTCATAGAATGAGGACACAAAAAAGGTCACAACATAATTGCTCGGTCTCTATCCACTCGTTCAACTGTTCTCATAGTCAAATCAGGGTGCCTTCTACAAAAAGAAGACCACCATGATTTCCCTGACACACCATTATTGAACAGGTTGGGCCTATCCCCACAAATCTCGACAACGGTTGATTGTAGTTGGCTGATCTGCAAACCGTGGCCAATTTCAGCCATTTCCTTGCACCAATGGACAAGTTCAGCCTCCTCCTGTTTAGATAAAATGGTACATGGTCCCCTTTGGGTGGTTGTTGAGATCCCAGTCAACCATGATCTCAAACTCATATTGGGGACACCACACTTGATTTTTGCACCTCTGATTGACACCCCCTTCTCTTCAACGCAAGAAATTGCTTCTGCCATTTGTCATTTTTACCACTTCACATTAGGCTTTGACTAGCTTACAGGTTGAACATTTTGAATATCGGGCTCTACCTCCACATTAGGCTGATTGTGGCATCCACTTTTTGTTTCTCCCCCACAATCAGGATCATGAATTTGTTCCCCAGAGATCCTATCCACTTCATCTCTACAGTGTATTCCACTAGTGACTTTGACTGTACGTCTACCTCTACCTCTACGAGTCTGCCTACCCCCCGATGTTGAATTCAATGTAACCCCAACCCTTCTTTCGCCTCCAACTGTACCTCTACCTTTACCTCACGCCATGAATCTATACTTGCATGGGATTAGTTATCATTATTCAATTCCATTGTTGTACATACAAGAAAGGAAGCATGTTTAAAAGGTGCAATGTTACCCGAAGTTTTCAGAGTGGAGGAAATAAGGTTGCATAGCCAAATAAATCGGATATGTAATTGTGCATACATGGACTACAATATTGTAGCATTTTAATGCAACTGTTATTTAACATTTGAATGAGATGGAAGGCATTGAGACAATCATGGTTTAATTGTATATATCTAAAAAAATATGTACATGTTTACACGATCAATCATGTATATGCATAGTCATGTTATAGTCTAGAATATGTATGCATGATTATGCAGGTAAACAAACTCAGAAAAAGATTGGGGATATATATATATATATATATATGTACATAGTATATATATGCATAATTATGTATATGTATACATGATCATATATACATATACATGATCATGTATATGTATACATAATTATGTACTGAGACAAAATTATGCAATAGGTATCTGATACTTCGTATATATGTGTGTGTGTGTGTGTGTGTGT
>MU226229.1:185071-205781 GCA_018584345.1 Thuja plicata
CAAAATTGTACAATATCAAGTATATTAATTTATAACTATTTCATTAAATTGTGTGTGGAGTAATCTGAGTTTTCAAAAATAACATTTTATATTGTTTCAAAAAGTAATAAGTTGATTACATTATCTGTAAAATTGTACAAACTCAAATATAATAATTTATACCCATTTCATTATATTGGTGTGTAGATTACTTGAAAGTTGAGCATATGTACATTAGTCATTACCTGCTTAGCAATTAATGAGTTGATTGCATTGTTGCAAAATTGTACAATATCAAGTATAATAATTTATACATATTTCATTATATTGTGTGTAGAGTAATCTGAGTTTTCAAAAATAACATTTTATATTGTTTGACCATAAACACACAATGATTGTAGTTTGTCCATTAATTTTAAATAATTTATTCTATTATAATTATTAATAAAAAACTACATAAAAATTAGAATCTTGTCCCTAACAACAATTCAAACCTGTTCAAATACCGGGTCCTTTCCCCTACATATAGATAATAGATTGTGTTTGTAAAACTATAATCTCTGCCATTTGATAGATCACTATGCATTCTGCCAACTCTAAAACTTGCCTCGGAATTATACAAATTTATAAAAATGAATACTTTGCACGCCGGAAAATTTATTGCTGTCAAATATAAATCTTTCTTTGATTGGAGAAATCTTAAAACGGGATTTTGTGCAAGGAATGAAGAGGGAAACCTTCATTTTCTGGCTAATCTTCAAATCCAAGTACTGTGGTCCCTTCCTAAGTACGTCGCCAAGCTCATTTTCTGGCTAAAGGCAGGTTTTGTCCCAAAAAAAATGGTTACAAGTACATTTTCTGGAAGATGCCAATTTGGGGAAAAGTAAATATATGCCAACCTCGCATCAAATTACGGTACAGTTTGTGTGACCTTCCATAAAATGGAGGGTAAAGCTAGGGGAAGTGGTTCGATTATTGTTTTTGTTATACTAATTTTTTATTGAAATATGTTAATTAAAAGTCTATTAAAAATGTATCGATTGAGTCTTAAGTCATCTATTTGTATGTCTAATGGATGAGAAAAGTTACTACTTAGTAGAATTATGCAATTTATTGATACCCATAATGTATGATCAATAGATCATTTGCGCATAAGTATTTGATAAGTGTGAACATTTTGTGATGGTCAAAGTGAATGGTTAACAAGGCAATAGAGAATATGTGTTAGCCATCACATGGAAGTGGCCACTTTTTGACCCTTGGATGCATAATGAATCCTCCGGCATTCATCATAACTACCCAAAGCCAAAACAATATCTATAAGCTCTCAAATCACATATCAAAAAATTAAGAAAAAATGTAGACATGTGGTTTCCATAACTTCCATAATGTTATTTTTTTTCATAGCTTCTAGAATCAATTGTGAGTTTATTTCTTCAACATGTTGGATCAAACTCTATGATCCATCATTAGGAAGAAGAGAGCAAGACAAGAAACTCGTCTTTCTCTCTTCTTCCTAATGATGGATCATGGGGTTTGATCCAAAACATGAGGAAATAAACTCACACAGATGAAAAAATAGAGTTTATTTATTTGTTCAAGATTTAAGGTGAATATTTGGGTGAGTGTAAATAAATTGCAGTGATATTATAGTGTTATTTTGTATGGAATAATTAGGCCAAGTATTTGTGAATGAAGATATAATAGATTTTTTTCAGCCATAGATAAGAACCACTGAGATCAGAAACTTAGGACCTCATCTCCAATACAAACATTCAACAATTACAATCCAATGAGATTTGAATCTTGATGGAAAGAACAACAACACTACAACTTAATCATTCAAAATTTAGACTATAAAATTTTGTGTAATTCAGCATTAGCCTATTTAAGAACCCACCTTAAAATTTCTCTTATAAAAATATTTTTACTTTCCTATTTCAGCTACTCTGGTTCATTCTCATTATGAAAAATAATTATACACAGTTAAATTCACAAATTAACACAACATTAAATACAAATTATCAAAATCTTATACAAGCTTGTCAAAATTATTACAAAACAAGAAAATATATCTTTTTAAATTTGTAAAACATTACATTTGAAAAATTGTAAATAATTCTTAAACGAGATTATTTTTGAAAACTAGAGAATTTCCTCTTTAAAATCTATATTACTTTGGTTAAAAATTTAACAATATAAAAGCATCAACCATTTCTATTAAATTGGAGTTCACTAATAACTTCCACCATGTTTGTAATTGTAGACTCAAATTCACAATTTGAAATACAAATTTTGAAAATTCTAAGATATTTAATTGATTTGGTCCATATTTACCTAAATATTCAATACATTTAAGAGTGAATATCCAACCCTTTCAAATATCTAACAAAATTTGGATTTCTTATTAATACTTTATTCTATTAAAAAAACAATTTTGTCTACCCACATTCTCCACTACAACACTCATATAACTTCCTCTTGATTTACAAAACTAGATGAAGACTCAAGCATGCATACTAAATAAACCCTTATAAAATTTAAAAATGGAGTCATACAATTTAAAGCTTTGCTATAATTGCCAAAAGAAATCTAAATGACAATTAGAAGTAACTTAATGGCTTCGCATTTATATGAACAGACATACCTAACAGTGAAGAATAGTTGTTACAAAATGTTATATTGATCATTGTGCCAGTTGAAGTGTGGTCTTAAAAAGGAGGATTGATAAGTTATCGAGAGAGAAATACAAGAAGCCTCCAAGAGAGTGTGTAACAAAGGACCCAAAGCTCCTTCCTACAATGCAATGCCACGCAGGCCCATACCATTTATCAAACTCCTGCAATCAATCACAAATTATATGTAGTTAGATTCATTATATTCACTACTGTATTTAATGCTCTTTATTCTATTTTTTTTTTATGAATAGGTTTCTTGTGAAATTGTTTTTTAGACATGTGATTTCTGCACTCCACGATGTTTTTGGTAACAGTTGCACTAATTTATTTCAAAGACATTTCAGATCAAATTATATGATCCATTATCTAGAGGAAGAGAGCGGGACAAGAAAACAGAATAGTCTAACAATCTAACTATTATGTTCTCTTGTTTTGCTCTCTTCCTCTGATAATGGATCATGTAGTTTGATCTAAAATATGAAAGAAATAAACTCGCCTAGCTATTATAGAAGATGTGCACGGTAAATAGCTTTCCTGATTTTATTTTTGAACGTTCTCTTAGTTTTTAGTTTTTCAATTAGACAGACAATCAATTTAAAATAATAGTCTTTGAAAGATCATTTTTGGAACCACCATATATGTTGTATCAATGTTTCATATCCCGATCTGTTTTTAGAAAAAGAAGAGTGATCTGAAACGTGATACAAAAACATACACAGTTGATTTTAGAAACAATCTTTTACATATTAGATAAACCCGGAAAAAAAAACTCATACAAAATAAATAGCCCTACCTGTTTGAGAGCAAAGGCAAGTGTAAAGCAACTAGACTTAGCTTGATTTACATCCATGGCATCAAAAGTTTGCCTGGCAAAACGAAATGCATGAGCTTGCATTAATGGTGGCATTGCTGCCATCTTCACTTTCACTCTCAACTCAACTGCAACTGCCACAACACTCACATCTACTGCTTTCATTCTCAACACTGAAGCACTTATACCCTTCTTCATCTTCCTCTTTTCTTCTTCTTTTTCTTTCTTCTTAACATTCTTCTTTTCAATACTTAAACATGCAGTTTTGTCCTGCAAAGCTTGAATTCTCTTACGTTCATCTTCCATATATGGTAAAGATAGTTGTTTATTTTCTACTAATACACAGACATGCAGAAGCTGCTATCTTGGCCATGATGGTTTTAACTTATAGCACACGATCTGCACACATTTCAACACAAGTTCAATTGAGTTTGAATTTTGCCTCTGAATTTAGAGGTCTTGCGTGAATGTGGGGAAAAATTAGAGTACATTACGTCCAATCCAGTCTGATCATTCTCAGAGATTCACTGCAAATCTGATCTTGGCTACTGTCAAAATGGAAACTTGCAAGGATTGGCTTGACCTTCAGACAGGGAAGGCATTGTACAACTATTCTGATCAGCTGCCGTAGTCTGCAGTTTTGATTTTTTTAAGTAAATTAGTACAATTACAATCCTATAAATATCTCGATTGGTTTTCGGTTTTTTTCCCTCTATCCTTTTTGCTTGACCCATTTTCAATCCCAAAGTTTTAGATTCTTAATGAGATTAATTTGCTTGTGGGTTTAGAGGGGTCTTTAGGATGCATATTTTGAAATTTTGAAGTAAGTTTATACAATTCAATTTAAAATGTTACTTCTTTTTTTTTCAAAACAAGGTCAAGGTTGAGAAAACTTTAATTCTTACCAGCTTTTTATTTCACAGGTCTTCTATAGCTCCTTTTTGTCTCGCTATGGCAGCATTGTCTCAAATCAGATTTTTATTTCTTGTCATTTTATTGTCTCAGCTCTGTATTGTTGGTGGTCATGTAAATCAGATTTGTAATGCTTGTATCTGCTGATTTGTCAGCTGTTTTGGTCATCATGTAAAATCAAATTTCTTGTCTCTACTGATATATCGGTTACAGCTGTTCTGTTTGCTGTCCTTTTCTTCTTTGAATGTTTTTCATTTGTAAATCTGCATTTTTTCAATTAAAATATATTTATATTAGTGCAGTTTGAATGTCAATTAATTATCTTGCCTGTCAAAATATTCAAAGTAAACATTTAATAAGTTGTATTAAAAAAAAGTCTTAAAATGTTGATTTTTAAAAAACTGTCAAAATTCATTATCAAACAATCAAATAATTACAAAATATCTTATCATCTTACAACATGGATACCTACTACACTTTATTCGTATAAGCTTAGCCCACTACTTATCAGATCTCTTGTGTCTTCAAAACTTGTATGATTGGTGATGTTAACACTCAAGATTTTTTTTCCCACAATCATAGAGGATGGATGGGCTTAAAACCTGGACCCAGGGATGTATCTTAATTTAGGATACTATATCTCATTATGATCTAATAGATAACTCTCTTGTACTTTTTTCAAGGCCAAGGAGGATAATTTAGAAATTTAGACAAGACAATCAATATTAGAAATGAGAGCATGTTACATCTCTAACAAGCCATAACTCTTGATGCACAAAATATTTGTCAATTACTATCAGTGTACTAGCCCACTAAAAAATTAGAATTGAAAACCTGCAATAAGCCAATAATTAATATCTTATAAATGAAATCAAGAATTATAAATTATAGATCTATATCCCTTGATTTGAACCAACTTAACTTGTCATTACTGCATAACTGCCTTAGACTTTCAACATGCTATCATAAATACTGAGTCATGCGATTGGGAGACCTGAAAATTCTCTGATCCACATGGTAAGACAAGAAACATGATTTAATTGTTACTACTGACTAGGATGTGGTAATTTTTCATGTCCTTTGTAAATTTATAATTCTATGAATTGAAAATTAAAGATAAATATGTATTTGTATGTAGGGGAAGTATATCAATAGCACTTCAGTTTATCAAAGTTTGGAAAAGAAAATATTTTAATGTCTATGAGGTTAAAGATAGCATATGGATAATCCGCCTTACAAACTGATTTCTACATTTCAATATTTTTTAATGCAATATGATGATGAGTGCCTCCAATTGCTCAACAGTCCCCTTGCTGAATAAATTATCCCAAGAGTTAGCTGTCAAGAAATTTACTTAACTATCCATGTTATAGTCTTTGAAGACATCACACTATAAAATTAAATATTTTTCTATTTTCGCTTTTGTGAAAGTGCAAAATAATACATTCTTACTTCTCAAATTTGACTCTCCAACAAATATTAGCCCCTCTCGATGAAATTGAAAATGAGAAAAAAAAAAAAGGAAAAGCTTGAAGAAAAAGTTTTCTCCTGTATATCATTGGCGCATTGATGGAGGTGTAATGAAGCACAGGTTGATTTATCCATCCTCTANTAGCCCCCCTCGATGAAATTGAAAATGAGAAAAAAAAAAAAGGAAAAGCTTGAAGAAAAAGTTTTCTCCTGTATATCATTGGCGCATTGATGGAGGTGTAATGAAGCACAGGTTGATTTATCCATCCTCTACGTAAGGAATCACTTCACATGCATCAAAGCTCTCAATAATGAATTGACACCACCCAATGATACAATTCGCCATTTTTAATGGCAAGTACAATAGATAGCGTGGGCTTAGCAGGGTACCTTGCAAAACCTTATCAATCAAAGATAAAGATAGAAGGTACTGTTGACATGAATTGCCTTGCAATAATCAGCCCAAGAGGTACCACAAGATTTATGAAATCTTCCACATGGAACTTAGTTAGGTACTCGTGCCATGAACAAAGTAAGATACAAAACATAAGAATTAAGTACGTAAAAGAGCTGCATAATTTTATACATAGACTACTTGAGTAAAATGGAGCTTTTACATTATGTCATATTGATGGTATGTTAATCATAGATTATATAACATTAAAAATAAATAAAAAATTGTGACCTTATTTTTAACTTAGATGTAACCTTATTTTTAACTTAGATGTAAGTGTGACTAATGTTCTCAGCGGAGAGTGTCAAACATTTAAGAGGATAAAAGCATGTAACCAACAAGAGTTGTGATATAGTTGGAGTTCTTGCCATTTGCTAAAATTTGTTGTTTTACTATTTTTCATCATAATCGTGCCAGATTATGGTGTAAGGTCATAGGAAAATGCTGAAACAAGGAGAATATATAAAATGGTTGTCAAATAATCCAATAAAAACCTTGAAAAGATAACAACGAATGATATTCAAGACAATATATAAAAGGTACAAGTACAAAATCCACAATATGTTTATTTTTTCATAATATAAGCTGATGGTGTTTGATTTTTCTTAATATGTTTCAATTTAAAGAACACTTTTTTGTCTCTTGTATTTGCATGCAAAAGTGCACTTAGCACAATAGTTTCTTGTGAAATCCTTGATTCTACTAGAATCAGTTTACATGTTAATTAAGGGAATGATATCTGAACAACATGTTAAGTTCTTCAATAGTTGTCATGTGGAGCTCTTGATTGTTTTGAGCCTTTGCTTTCAAAAACCTAGAAAATTAGCGAAATTGAAACATAAAATATAATCTTCTAAAAATGTTTCTCAACTATAACTTAGTTGAGCTGCAATATATCTTTTACAATATACAACAATAACATACTAAAAGAAGAATCACCAACATCAACTCTAGAAATGTAATCTTCCATCCACACAAACTCTATTATTCATAAATAAAACATATAACAATAAATAACACACCAAAAATGCTCCTTGATCAATTATGGAATAAGACTTGATGCATATTGACCTTACATGATTTTGAACTAACTTTCATATGTGAAACTATGTATTATAAATAGAACCAGACATTCATTGTAGTTTTCTTATCATCCAACAGTGGGCTATTAGCTAACTATGTCAATGCAATTAATCTATTTATTTATATTGAAGGCATACATATAAAATTCCAAAGCCATGAACAATGCCATCTACTATTTGAACTTGTATGGTTCATGAAAACTCTTCCCATTAAGTAAAATTCATATCAGAATCCACATATAAATAAAATTAGAAATACAATACATTATGCACATCATCTTAGAGTGGTTATTGACAAACTTTGTTACTAATTTGATAGACTCTATTTTGGCACATTAAGCTACATATAAAGCTAATCCCATGAACTTGTATGCTTTATATGAATACATAATTAGGAAATAACTCATCCCATTAAGTTACATTCAGATATGAAATCATGTACTATAAATACAACTAATTCCAAAAGTGAATTATTGACAAACTCTCTTATTTGACATATTTGTCTATAATATATAATATGTTGGCATTGTGCTTGTCATTGATGTCAAGAAATAAGTTTGGATCTATCAGTAATGAGTCTTCTTTGAAGTCTTAATATAGAAAAGATGACTAAGATTTGGCATTGGATCATCAGCAGTGGAAGTTTTCTTCCTGTCATTGTGGCAATAGGACCAGAGCAGTGTGCGACAGGAACTGGTAAAATTATTATAAACAACACACTATTGAATATTAACATCATTAATCATTGAAGTAAACTTCATTAGCATGCCAAAATTTTATCTTCAATCTCTAACATATGTGGGCATGAAGTTTAAGTTTTCAAATACCAACGGTTAATTCCTATGAAAGGAACTCAACGAGTGGTTACTAATCTAGTGCAACGATCAGGTTTTCTTCTAATTATCCGATGAAGGTTGAAAAGGGAAGAAGTCTGCTCTATGAAGGTTGGGATGTACATTGAAAGAGAGAATATAGTTCTTCTGCAGATAAGATGAATGTTTGATAGATTGAATTGTTTGAATTCTACAGATTATATTTACCGTGCATTTTACTACATTGCAAAGATAAGTTGTAATCGGTGTTTTGATGATTTCAGCTGAGAAATCCTATTGAAATATGGTCTGTTGTAATGATAGATAGAATGATAGAGCTTCATTTGTGTGTCTCATGGAGTTATAAGAAGTTTATTATTGTTCAATTTTATTGTTGTTCATTAAGGACAATATAATATATGTTATGTAATAAAATAGAGTACTCTTCTTACTCTGATTATTTTCTTCTTGAGTGTACTATATATGGAGTGGGTGCTCCTAGTTTGAGTTGGTGCTCATATTGCCAATGAGGAATAAATACTGTAATCAGTGAGATTGCGAATGAGGCATAAAGTTTGTAACAATGAGGTTACCAATGAGGTATAAAGCTTGTAATTAGTGAGGTTTTCGGTGGGGCTAGTTAATTTTCAGAGTGGTTTTTCTATTCTTCAAGGGTTTTCCACTCATACATATGTGTGTTATCGTGTACATATAGGATTCTTCTATTTATGGATTGGTATATGCTCTTATGTTGACTGATTGTAGTGCTATGAACAGTTATATGTTCTGTTCTATTGATCAATGAATTTGTATTTGTTAAGAAGACTAGTTTTATAGATCAATAATTCTTCCCCTCTCTCAGTGGTCGAAGTATTCAAACATAGAAATGTTTAAAAATGGAATAAAAAGATGTGTAGTGCTATGAAATACGAGTGCCAAATATATAATTTCTTGTTACAACTTTAAAATATGGGTAAAAACACAATAAATTGTCACTTTTTTACAAAGGAAAATGTTAACAACACCAAAACAGTAAAACTTCAAGGACATAAAAATCATATTTCTGTTGAAAATTCGAAGATGATGTAAACTGATGAAATGTGTGAAATAGGATGAATTTTATGCCTATAATTTTTTTTTTAAATTAAAAAATATTAATATATTTTTTGAAATTTTTACTTCTATTTTTCATTTCCTAAAAAATACTACAAATTAGGGAGTTGACTTCCTGCCAAATCATTATAAGTAAGACATTATTTTTTCCTCTAATTTTAAAATATGATTTAGATGACATGTATAGCTAGTGCAGAAAAAAAAAAAGTGTTTTCAATCTATAGTTTGTCTGTTATATGTATTCAAAGTTGAACTTACCTGAAATCAACAGTTTTGGTTTCCCTCGCCACTTTTCCCCAATCAAAACTATACCAAAAACCAAATAAATTACATATTATTGAAGATGACTCTCTTCTCTAGTGTTGTCTATGATTTTAAAAAAAAATATTGAATTGATTTAGCATTTTTTTATATTTTCTGAGTCAACGACTTCTCAAAGCTTTATACACCTACATGTAGTTTTTAGCGAATTTGTTCAACATTTTGTAGTCAAAACAATATAAAATTTATATGTCAAGAATCGTAGTTTTGAGATCTAGAAAAGGGTACTTTTAGTTTTTTGACATTTTCTATTTTGAGCAGAGAAAAGAACAACATAAGTGCAAACTTCTAGGTTTTTGTATTTTTGGAGGTTTGGCTGCCAACATGGCATGCCACCTAGGTAGACTCAGTTGATTCTAACTCAGCTGATCCCGATTGGGCCGAGTACCCTTAGGGGTCGACCCCCTACGAGCGATCGAATGGGCGACCCATCCTTTCAAAAAGAAGGGTATATATAAAAGTTATTTAAAAAAAAATGAATAACAATTGCGATTTTCATTCTTTATTTAGAATATAAGGGTTTTTGAAGCTAGGAGACATTTTTTCAGGGAAGCTACAAAGGCATTTTATTTTCGAAGGAGTGTGAAGGAAAGTTTTTTAGTCAAGAAGGATTATTTAACAAATAAAACATTTTGCTTCTATTTGAGCAATGGAAAATAAAAGGACTAGAACAAGGAAATATGATCGTAAAAGGGATGAACAAATGAAAGGTCATACAAAACTTATCGAAGAGAAACTGATCAATGTTAAAGATGAACCTATCAATGTTGAAGACGGTGCAACTCAACTAGGGGAGGATATTGATAGTAGTCAAGGTATACATATATATCCTACAATGCAAAATTTGATGGAGATAAATGAGGAATCACTTGTCAGTCAAATTGCACCAGAGCACATGGTACCTGAAAGCACTATTAAATTGTATCTCAAAAACATGTGGAATGAATATTTTGAGAATAAAAATTTGGTGGGAAAAGCATAATTATTTGCAAAGTTATTCAGAAAAAGAGAAATGACTCCGGTTTTGGAGTTGTTAGGTGTTGATAATAGGAAAATTGTAGGAGGTCAAGTAAAGGAAATAATAATTAAAAATTTACAAATTGCATTGAACGTTGTTAACAAGACAGATAATGGATGATCTGATTCAAATGCTGCTAGAAGAGCGTTGATGACTATGATTTCCAATAAGAGATTGACATATAGAAATCAAGTTCGAGCAATTTCTGATTTACTCAAGGTATCTAAAAGAACTGTTCAGAAATATATTAGGAAGAGAGATATGTTGGATATGGATATTAAAAAGAATTGGGTAAAAAATTGTAGAGTTCCTCGAAAAGATACTTTTTGAAGATGTAAGAAGACGGGTCATTGAATTTTGGACCAACCACTCTCGTGTTTCTTCCAATAGAAGGGACACTATACAGATGAAAGATCAAGAGACCGGTATGAAGATTTTACATCCAAAACATTTTGTCGATACTACACAAAGTGAACTATTTGAAGCATTCAAACAAGAATTTTCAGATATGAAAATAGGTTAGAGAATGTTTGAGATGTTGCGTCCTTGCTTCATACACATAAATAAGGTTCGTAAAACATGTTGTCAAAATCATGTTGAGTTTCACTTATACTTGCAATCATATAAAAAGGTTATGGCAGTACTTAATCTAGATATGATTCCTAGAAGTACAACATAATTTGTGAATTCTATTTTATGTAATAAATCATAAGACTTGGATGAATTCAATGTCCAATTTAAATAAAAAAATGAATGCAATGATTGTGGAAATTTATAGAAATTTCATTTAGAATTTGATAATATTGATGTTACAACACCAGTTTAGCGGAAGAGATTTGAATATGAGAGATACCAAACCAAGATAGGACAAGAATAAATAAAAAATTGCATTAAAGGAGAGTGAATTACCATATCTTCAGTTCATAGATAGATTTCGATCTATGATTTATCCACATATTCATCATTGTCATGGTGCACGATGGCAAGCTAAACAGTTTCGTGATTCCAAAAATTATTTCCCACCTTGTTGTATTCTTTCAGTTGTAGATTTTGCGGAGAACTATACATTTTTCCCTCAAACATAGCTCTAAAGTCAATATTATCATTTTGATCAAGTTGCAATATTTGTGCATGTGACCTATAGACATGCACAATTTGATTTGGATGAGATAGAAAATATAGATCAAAATGAACACATTATCATCAAGGAGGTTCATTTCTATATCAGCGATGATAAGGTTCATGATAGGAGCTACATGGGTCATTGTTTCAGCATATTTTTACATAATCTTGCGAATTGCGAGATAAATGCTTCACAACACTGGATCTGATCTGATGGGTGTGCGGGTAAGTACAAATTATTTTCATGTGTGTGTGTGTGTGTGTGTGTATAAGTTAAATGTTCATGTGTGTGTATATGTATGTCTATAACTTTAAATTGTGCAGGTCAATTTAAGTCTGCAAAAGTCTTTAATTGGTTAGCCATGCAACATGCTAGACACAATGTTAAGTTTCTTTGGAACTTCTTTAAAAGTGGACATGGAAAAGGAGAGCATGATGGAGCGGAATCATGGAAAAGTCTTTGGAACTATATGTACGTGCATTCTTTAATCTTCATTTGCTAGAAATAAACTAATTATATATGTGTGTACTAAATTGTTTAATATATCTAGGTAACATGATAGAGAATGCAAAGAAAATTATTGAATGGCGTCGAAATCATTTCTCTACTCGAGACACAAAACACAACAAATGTTACTTTTGGGAAGTGATAGGTATTTAAAGCTTTCATTTTCCAAACTCAAATTCTAAAAATTAAATTATCTAGGTCACATGTGTTTGAAAGTTGCTCGTCTATATATAGCATGTACATGTATTTCACATTTGTCATAATTAAACTGAGAGATCTGACTTTAATTTATTTAAAATGTATAACTTGTCCAGATATCAATCGATCCAATCCTTACAATTGTCAATTAATTGTTAGAATTAGAAGTTTACATCAAGCACGATGACTACAGGAAAACACAAGCCTCCACTAATTCAACTAAGAGATAAATCATGCTTTTGTGAACATAATGAATCAATGTGTTAATGTTGAAAATGGATATGTTTCACAATGAGATCAGAAAGAGTTAATCGGAATGCCTCCTTATGAAGATGATGACAATGACATAGATATCCATGATCCTATATATTCAGCTGATTATAAATGTGTTTCTGATTTAGTTGTTACAGGTGCGTGTTGACATACATGTACATACATATATTATTTTTTATTTAAAATTTATATATATATAATTTATTAGGTTTATATATATATCATTTATTTTTACATATAAAATTCAAGATGATCGGACGAAACAGATTAAAACATGTTTTTAACACAACTGCCGAGGAAGGATGAAGCGACAAAATCAATGATGGAGATCAAGCGGCAAAATCTAAGGATTGAAATTAAATGAGTTATGATGTCTATATAAGGGACAAGAGATTCGTGTTATGAATCTACATGCAAACGTGCACATGCATATTATTGAAGAGATTAACTTCATGCATGACTAATCAAACTGGTTGAAGACAGAACCGATCAATTCTACAGACAACACCGAGCGATAGAAAAGAGTATTTACCGAGTATAACAGAGTATGAAGAATCGGAGGGACTGAAGTGATTATTGATCAAAGGTATTATGTACTTAGCATAGATCTAAAAATTTGCAAATAGAGTTGTATTTGAGTCAGATCATTACTGTATCAGTTTAACCATTGATTCAAAAAAATCTCTTAACCAAGTAGGACTTTAACAATGTTTATTATGACATTCAAATGAATGTTGAGTGTTTTCTTGTTGACCCCATAGTGAATGATTGGTCAAGGGAGAACTGTTAGTGATAAATCCTCTAACTAGGTCACACCTGACATTGTGCATTGTAACATTTAACAAGGTTGGCTCTTTATCGAGCCCACTTTAGAAGAGTGAATTATTTTGGGTTACCGGTCGCAGGTGGTTTTTCCCTTAGCAGGGTTTCCATGTTAAAAATTTATGTGTTGATGTGTATGAATGTGTTGGATTGTTATTTTTCTTTACACATTACTTTATATGCATTGATCAGTAATCAAAGTATTGATTTACTGCTACTCAGTAGATGAGTTGATGAGTTGATAGATGAGTTTGAAAATAAGTTTGACATTACAGTTCATATTTCACCAAGTTGATTTACATGTTTAAAATTGTTGTTATATACATCTAGGAGTATTTGGGACTGTAGGATAACTAGAACTAATTGATTTACCCCCCCTCTCAGCTATCTAATAATTGGTATTAGAGCATACAGTGCTTAGAAGGAAAGTTTTGAAGGACTTAAGCTAAAGATCACAAGATGTATAAGAAAGATGTGCCTAAGCTGAACAAGGACAACTTCTCAACATGGAAGAGAAGAATGAGACTATATCTATCAGGGATTGGAAATGATGTCACGCAATACCTGGATACTAAGTTCACCTTACCCATTGGACCTTTGACTGTTGATCATCTAAGAGAAATACATGAACACAATACTATGATGATAGAGCTTGCTTCTTCACTATCTGATGCTAAATTTGAAGATGTCAAGACATGTACATCAGCCAAGAAGATGTGGGACACACTCACACTATTTCATGGAGGAGATGTAAATGTGCAAAGAGCTAAAGCTGAAAGCCTCTAAGGAAAGTTTGATGACATGAGAATGAAAGAAGGAGAAAACATATCACAGTACAGTAACTGAATCAAGGATGTTGTGAATGCTATTTGAGGAGCAGGTGGAGTTATTGATGAAGACACTATTGTAAGTAAGGTTCTCAGAACTTTATTGCTTATTTATGCTATTAGAGTCTTTGTAATACATGAAATGAGAGCAGCACCTAGAAATAATATCACAATTGATAGTCTAGCCGATAGACTGATTTCATTTGAGCTAAACAATTTTGACAACAGTGTTGTTCCTATTGTTGATTCTGCATTTATGTCGTCTCTAAAAATTAGTAAATCTGGTAACAAACACATGATAAGAAATGATAGTGACAGTGATAGTGATTAGAGAGAACTTGATGAAATTAAAGCATTAATGGCCAGAAGATTGCATAAAGGTAAAGGAAGATATAAAGGTAAACTACCTTTGATATGCTTTAATTGTAAATAAATTGGACACTTTGCTGTCATATGCCCTTTTAGGAAAAATGATGAAAGAAACAATGAAAAATCTAACGACAAAAAGGATGATCATGACTATAGAAGTAACTCACAGTATGACATAAGGAGTAACCAAGATTACAAAGACAAAGGCAAGAAAGCATGTTACCTTGTTGAAAATAAAGATGAAGACACCAACACCGACACTAGTGAGGATATTGAGACAATGTTTGTAGCTATGAAAGAAGATTCAGATGAAGATGAGAGGTATGTTGAAATAGTGCTTATTTCTAAAGTTAGAAAGAATTATGTTTGGATTATTGATAGTGGTTGTACTCATCATATGACTAGAGATAAAGGCAAGTTTGAATTTCTTGAGCATTATAGTGGTGGATCTGTTAGAATGGGAAATGATACACCTTGTCAAGTAAAAGGAAAAGGTACTAAATTGCTGAACAATATGATCAAACGTGAGAATGCATATTGGGTGAAATGACTTAATTATAATCTGTTGAGTGTTTCATAGTTAAATAACACAGGTCACCGAGTTGCATTTGAGAAAAAAAAAGTTAAAATCTATGATGAAACATGAAAGTTGATCGGTATAGGAGAACAATCAAAAGGTAATCTATTCTATCTTGACTCTACAGAAATTTCTTGTTTGATGGCTAGAAATGAAGATGTATGGCTGTGGCATAAGAGGTTATGTCATGTGAATTTTGACAACATGGTTAAGATAAGTAAGAAAAGGATAGTAAAAGGTTTACCAAGCATATCTAAACCTGACCATGTCATGTGCAAGAATTGTCAAATGGGAAAAATATCAAAATCTAGTTTCAAGAGCAAAACTTTTTCATCTAATGTTATTTTGGAACTAGTTCATACCGGCTTATGTGGACCCATGAGAACA
This sequence comes from Thuja plicata, assembly GCA_018584345.1. NCBI lineage: Eukaryota > Viridiplantae > Streptophyta > Pinopsida > Cupressales > Cupressaceae > Thuja > Thuja plicata. The sequence continues at coordinate 200,805 of MU226229.1, forward strand.
CAAAGTTATTATGGTGACATATACTTTATTTTATTTATTGATGACTATTCTAGAATGATGACTACCATGTTCTTAAAAGAAAAATCTGAAGCATTTAAGATGTTCAAATGGTACAAAGCTAAAGTGGAAAAAGAAAGTGGTAAAGAATTGAAATGTTTAAAATCAGACAGAGGAGAATTTATTTCTGATGATTTCACTAACTTCTCTAATGAGCATAGAATTAAGAGACAAGTCTCTCCACTGAGGACACCACACACAGAATGGGATTGCTGAAAGGAGAAATAGATCCATTGTGGATTGTGCTAGAACGTTGATGATTGAAAAGAGTGTTACACAAGTTTAGTGGATGGAAGTTGTTAGTACTATTGTATACACATTGAACCGAGTACAACTGAAGAAAGATTCAAACAAGATACCTTATGAGTTATCGTATGGTTACACACCCAATGTGAGTTACTTTAGAATATTTGGAATTCGATGCTATATTTTGAAAGATGATAGAAATGAGAAATTTGATTCAAAAGGTGATGAAGGAATATTTCTAGGATATTCTACTAAGAGAAAAATTTATAAATGTTTGAACAAGTCTTCTAATAAGATTATTGAATGTGCAAATGTAAGAGTTAATGAATTTGCTGAGAAGAATGATGCTGAAAGTAAGAGAGAACCAAAGGACTACAACAAATTTGTTTACATTGAAGATCCTAATACTTTTCCCGAGCAACTTCCCAATGTTACCGAGCAACAGGATAATGTTACTGAGTATCAAGATGCACCAACCGAGAATTAGGAAGATGTTGCAACTAGAGATCTTGATCATACAACAACTGGAGAACACAATGAAGAAAGAATTGAACATGTACTTGCAAAATATGTATGAAAACATCATCCACAAAATTATATTATTGGAGATAAGAGAGCTGGGACGATGACACGAATTAAGTTGAATGATAACACATGTTTGATTTGTGAATTTGAACCTAAAACTGTTAAAGATGCACTTGCAAATGATGATTGGATTAAGGCAATGAATGAAGAAATTGAGCAGATACAGAAGAACAAAACATGGACATTGGTACCGAGACCGAGTGATAAGAATGTAATTGGCACCAAATGGATATTCAGAAACAAATTGAATGAGAATGGAGATGTTACACAAAACAAGGAAAGACTAGTATGCAAAGGGTGTGCACAAGAAGAAGGTATTGAATATGGAGAAACTTTTGCACCCGTTGCTAGACTTGAAGGAGTTAGAATATTTCTTGCATATGCTGCTTACAAAAGATTTAAATTTTATCAGATGGATGTTAAATCTGCATTTTTGAATGGTATACTCGAAGAAGAGGTATATATTGAACAACCTGAAGGTTTTTTTTATCCTAATCAAACAAGCATGGTATGTAAGTTGCACAAAGTCTTGTATGGACTTAAACAACCACCGAGAGCATAGTATGAAAGACTACACTCCTATCTTATCAGTATTAGATTTGTTAGAACAAGTGATAACAACAATTTGCATTTGAAAGGAGGAACTAATGATAAGATTCTTATTGCTGATATTTTTGTTGATGATATCATATTTGGAGGTAATGATAACTTATGCAAATCATTTGCTGATGAAATTAGAAAATAATTTGAAATGTCGATGTCTGGAGAGATCAATTTTTTTCTTGGCTTGTAAATCTTACAACAGGATGAAGGTAAATACATTACTCAATCAAAATACATTAACGAAGTATTGAAGACATTTAGAATGGAAGATTGAAAACCATTCAGTACACCTATGGTTACAGGATGCAAATTGACTAAAGAAGATCAGACAACCGAGGTAAGTCAGATATTGTACAGATCTATGATTTGAAAATTGATGTATGTTGTAAACATAAGACCAAACATTGCACACCTAGTTAGAATTGTAGCAAGATTCTTTGATAATCCTAAGGAATCATACATGACTGTTGTAAAGAGAATTCTTAGATATCTGAAGAACACTAAAGATTATGGATTATGGTACAAGAAAGATGGAAAGTTTACACAGATGTTGATTGGGCTGGGAACATTGATGATAGAAAGAGCTCTATTGGTGGAGCATTCTTTGTGGGAGAAAGATTAGTTACTTGGATCAGTAAAAAGCAAGGATGCATATCTCAATCAACTACAAAATCAGAATATGTTGTTGTTGCTGCAAACTGTTTGAACATTGCATGGTTAAAACAACTTTTGAAAGGTATGAATGAAGATATCACTGACCCAGTGATAATTTATTGTGACAACACTAGTGAAATTAACATTTCTAATAATCTGGTGATTAATGCAAAAACAAAGCATATATCTATAAAGTATCACTACTTAAGGGAACAGGTACAAGAAAAATAAGTGACACTGAAATATGTGCAATCAAAAGAACAACTGGCTGACATATTCACTAAACCCTTACCAAAGGATACATTTGAGTACTTGAGGAATAGAATGGGGGTCTGTCCCTTGTCTATCGGTCACTAAGTTGACTGGGAGGTTGCATCAACCTACATTTTATCAGAATATCAATCATGTTGATGCAAAATGAGAATTGGACCAACATTGAATATCAGTACACTGCAAGGTACCTGATCTGAACCACAAACCCAGAGATATTTTTGGCTACTAAAGAGTTGTATATTCTCTTTTTGGCATTATTCTCAAAGGGAGAGATGATTCAATAAAATATCTATCCACTGCAAGGGAGAAAGGGAGAAAAGAGAATGGGGGAGAAATGAAATATCTATCCACTTCAGGGAGAGAAGACTAAAATGAGTCAAATCTGTAGAAAGAGTCTGCATGGTGATTTTTTAATGATGTGTAGTGATTAAACAAATTATATGTACAAGCTAGGGAGAGCTACAATATTTTGCATATAGTTGTAGAACTCAAGTTTGGTATTCTATGGCATTTTCATATTGCATATTTCATATTGTGTTGCCATAAATGCCAAAGGGAGAGATTGATGAACTACAACTGATTGTATGTTTGAAGTCATTGAGTTGATGATCAACCGAGTTACTAATGTGATGATAGACATTAATCAATTAATGTATTGTCATTGATGTCAACTTATTTGATTATCATCGCGGTAACAGACATCTATTATGGATTGAAGATCTGGAATAAACAAAGTATATGTGGTTGGTAAATGAAGAGTTTTGTATACACCAAGTTGAAATAGTGGACACCGAGCAAACATAGTGTATACCGAGCACAGTGTTAACCGAGCTAGGGATCACCGACACATCAATTGACCGAGTAAAATAAACCGAGGCTGACTAAGATGTTGAACTGGAAATTGTTTATGATTTTGAGGTAATTGATAATGTTTTTTATGTTGATCAAACGGCTATGAAAATTCAATATGATCAGACGAAAGAGATTGAAACATGTTTTTAACACAATTGCCAAGGAAGGATGAAGCGGAAAAATCAAGGATGGAGATCAAGCGGCAAAATCTAAGGATGGAAATTAAATGAGTTATGATGTCTATATAAGAGACAAGAGATTCATTATGAATGTACATGAAAACATGCACATGCATATTGCTGAAGAGATTAACTTCATGCATGAATGATCAAACTGGTTGAAGACAGAATCGAGCAATTATGTAGACAACACCGAGCGACATAAAAGAGTATTTACCGAGCAGAATAGAGTATGAAGAATCAGAGGGACTGAAGTGATTATTGATCATAGGGTATGTGCAGGATCATGGTATACCAAGCTATGGCCTTAAGTGGAAATGAAAATTCAGAAAATCAGGGTTAGTCAACTAGACGTAAAAAGTTGAACATCTTATCAACCTTATGTGAAAAAGTTGTAAGAATAGAATCTGTAGGAAATTGAATGTAGTTTCTAAACTACTAGTCCTTTTCTAAAAAAAAATTAATCTAATTGTTCAATATTTTAGATTTAAATGCATTAGTACGAAATTTTTAGGAAAAAGATAAAAAGTACGTGTATGTCTGACCACCTTAATCACAATCAAATGATGATATATTTTCACAAGATTCTAAATATAAGTAGTAGACTCATGCCCGGATGTGACGCATATTTTTGTGTAATTTTTTACCAAATAAATAATTAATTATGAATTTTCTACTACAACTTATTTAAAATAAAAAAACTCTCGTGTCTGACCACCTTAACTAATTCTAAACTTTACAAAATTGGAAACTTTTTTTTTCTTATAGTAGGCGAAGCATAGAATGTGACTCATGTTTTAGATTTCAAAAAGGTTAAACCGTTTGAAAGTTATGGTTGTTTTTCAATCAGTATGTCAATTAGGACTTTAAAGACATCTCAACTAGAAAATAAGTAATAATTACTTACTGAACTCAAATTTTGACAGCAATTATATTGATGGAAAGCTGATAACGTCTTTAAGAAACCCTTTTTGTTTCATCAATTTTGGGTGAAAAAATGGTCGTCAGCTACATTGTCTAAGTCTGTAGATCAGAGGAAATATGGTGAACACGTCATTTGGGTTGACCAACCACATTTGGCATTGGAAAGCCAAAACCCAAAGCAACTACCAAGCCTAATCGTATATCCGATATTATCGTATGTCCGATATTATCGTATATCCGATATCTCCTGCCCAAATACAACATTTTGATTTCAAAATTTTATGATTCAAGTTTTTTCAAATTTTCAATTTTATGAGTTTTAGTTTATATATTATAAATTTCATTTTCTTTAATATTAATATTAGATGGTAATAGCATTAGTATTATATAATTATTTAAATATTAGTATTATATAACTATTTAAATATTAGTATTATATAATTATTTAAATATTAGTATTATATAATTATTTAAATTTTAATATTATATAATTATTTAAATATTAGTATTATATTATTATTTAAATTTCTCTATTTTATAATAGTATAATATTAGTATTAATTATTTATTAATATTTATAGTATAACAATAATACCTAGGAGAG
>MU226229.1:219779-235569 GCA_018584345.1 Thuja plicata
GACATCATCAGACACCACCCTCTGTCAAATAAAACATGTAATTAAAAATGAGTACGCACAAGTGACAAGTATACATGTATGCTTAATCAATCTAAAATACTTAATTACCTTCCCCTTGTCAACACCAAACGCCTGAACCCCCTCACGTTGCCCTCCAGTGGCAACTAGTGAAACCTGCATCAATATGTAATAAGATGATCGTCAAAATTAGAAAATACATGTATACAATATTATAATAAAAGGAAACCAATGAGTACATTAAAATGTATCTACCATGGAAGTGTCAAGGCCAAATAAAATGGCCGAAAGTGTGGAACCCTCCACCTGTGCCATCTCCTCCTTTGTCATCAACTGGATATAAATGAAACATGTATAAAAAAAACATAAGTGGGCAATCATTATAAGAGAAATCTATTAAAAATATGAACATTTAAAATTAAATACAATGTAACAAGTTAATTGTTTACTCTTACCGTAATAGTAGGAGTCCATGGCTCTGTATGCCCCTGATGCACATCTCCATGGGGTGCTTCAGTGCCTGTAGTGTGCTGTGTAGTATCGTCCACCTCGAACACATAGTTAAATGCATCACTACCAATCAAGGGACCCAAGCACATATTCTTGCACATAACACAAGTATGAGACACACAAACATGTGAGCTCGTGGAGGATGTGGAAGGGCCAGAAGCATCAGTATGAGGAGGCAACAATTTTGCACTCTGCCTAATGAGTAGATCACTCAAGGCATGAATGGCTTGAATAGTCTGTGAGCTGGCCTTGGGAATAATGTCAGGATGTTGTACAGTGGGAGGTGGTGAAATATTGAGAGGGGGGACATATGTGCGGGATTTCACCCATTGTGCCCCTGGCCTGTCCTGGGGAGTGCCTAAGCCTACGCCCTAGTTCTATCTCATGCTCCAGTAATTGACTTTGTGACCGAGCATAAATTCAACATATACTTTCCGAATGAAATAGAATGGGACATCCAAATTTTTGTGGGGTGGTATATCAAAAACCATCCACCAGCGATCCCAAAAGTTGTCACGTATTGCATCATTGGTACACCATTTAAGTGGCAACTTGGTTTTTTTAGGGTTCACTTTCAAACCGGTTTTGGGATCAACAAAAATGTTACACATGTCATTTTTTTAATGTTTAGATCCATAAGTTGATCATAGTCAAGCCCATCATCAAATTGGGTGTGCATGGATTCATGCCAAAGAAGTGCAGCATTGTGTTGTTCTGTGAGTTTCTCCATGCTCTCAATAATGGAGTTCAGTGTGGAAAACATGGGACACAAGGTGGGTATATTTGCATATGTGTTCTGATATCCTCTAAGCTGATTTAGATTATCTCCTATGAGATCCTATATTGGTCGAGGGTTTGTGAACAGTTGGTCTTCTGAAGGCAAGGAATTGTTTTGAGGTGTGTCTGGATTGTTGGCGAACTGAGAGGGAGGGTTTTTGGATTGGTCTAAATCCATGTCTGATTCAAAAACAAAATAGAATAAAAAATATAAATTTAAACTCTAGTTTATAATCAATTTTAAAAAACAATACACAATATCATATAAAACCTAGTTTTTTTTTAAAAACAATAGATTTCAATGCAAAAAAAAAAAAAAAGTGAAACTACAAAATTTCACTTACCTTGTGTACTGTGGCAAATCTGATATCAGATAGGTATCGTATATGCAATTTTAGGGGCTCGGCTACTTCGCTGCTTCAACGTTTTCAATATGAAAATGTTGAATGCAGCCGTGGGCAATAATATATTATGACTGATGAATATCGGATATCTGATATTATCAGATGTCCGATATTATCGAATGTCATATAATATCTGACATTAGATATTATCGTACATCCAATAATTCTTTAGCTTTGGGTTTTGGCTTGGCCAGGTGTACTGACACCTAGGCCTACTCAAAAGTCAACAAACTTTTGGGTGCGCTTTTGGACGAGTGAAAAACTAAATTTTTCACATCGCCACTTTTTGGCATACCATGATCCTGCACAGACCCCATAGGTATTATGTACTTAGCATAGATCTAAAAATCTACAAATATAGTTGTATTTGAGTCATATCATTACTGTATCAGTTTAACCATTGTTATAGAAAAATCTCTTAACCGAGTAGGACTTAACATTCTATATTATGACATTCAAATGAATATTGAGTGTTTTCTTGTTGACCCCATAGTAAATGATTGGTCAAGGGAGAATTATTAGTGATAAATCCTCTAACTAGGTCACACTTAACAATGTGCATTGTAACCTTTAACAAGGTTGGCTCTTTACCAAGCTCACTTCAGAAGAGTGAATTATTTTGGGTTACCAGTCCCAGGTGGTTTTTCCCTTAGCAGGGTGTCCACGTTAGAAATCTATGTGTTGATGTGTATGAATGTGTTGGATTGTTATTTTTATTTACACACTACTTTATATGCATTGATCGGTAATCACAGTATTGATTCACTACTACTCGATAGATGAGTTGATGAGTTGATAGATGAGTTTGAAAATAAGTTTGAGATCACAGTTCATATTTCACTGAGTTGATTTACATGCTTAAAGTTTCTGTTGTATACATTTGGGAGTTTTTGGGACTGTAGGATAACTAGAACTAACTGATTCACCCCCCCCCCCCCTCTCATTTATCTAACACCCACACCATTATTTTTTCCCATTTCATTTCCACGAGAAAAAAATGGTGTTTACATTGTGTGGTTGATTAACTGTGGATGCATGCATTAAAAGTAAATTATTTATGTTACTTCTTGTTGAATATTTTGGGTGGATAAAGTTTAAAGAAGTTGAAGTTAGTAAATTTTTTGATTACTGATTTACCCCTCCCCTCTCAATAATCAAACTTGTATTAACAATTAGTATCAGATTTCTACAATGGGGGGGGGAGAATATTTCTACAATGGAGAAGATTTCTTTAGAATGCCTTGAATACTTGAAATCTTTCATAAGATGCTCGAGATGCCAAGATCATAGGTGTGTGCTTGAATTCAACTTGTGGTTATGATGTGTTTATCAAATGAGGAGAGGAAGATTGTGTTAGGATTGGATTATACTGAGTGGGGGGTGAATCAATATTATAGTACTTAATTAAATTCTTCAACCAATTAAATATCAACCATAAACTTGCAGTAAAGAAAAGAACATAAGCAAATGAAACAATACTCATAACACCATATTTTGTTTTCGAGGAAACCCTAGCCAAGGGAAAACCCCGGTGGGGATGGTACCCACAAGCATGCACTAAAGTATAATGTCCCTGTAAGGAGCCCTATCCTTGTTAGGAGCTGAATATTAAATAGTACATTTCCTTGTTAGAGGAATAACAACCCTATTAAAGGTTCATAACACCCTGTTAGGGGCCAACTGAGCTTACAACTCTTACAATATAATTCAGGTTACAAAGTGTTCTCAGTCATGAACAAAAAAAATCAACACTATTGCTTATATAGTTCCTTTATAGTTCTTCAACGATCTCTGCCATTCTCTGCTCTATTATTCGCTCAACAGCTCATCTAACTATCCAACTTACATTTACTTACAACATTACATGACCTTTATCAAAAAGATCTTACATATATATCTCACAACTTTACAAAGTCGGTTCTTAGTATGAATAATACAAATATTACTAAGTCGGCCTTCAATACAAAATACATTTAATATAGTAAAAATTAAATGCATAGTTAATGCTCTTGCATAGTTAATGTGGAGGTTATCAACAACCAAAATACAACTTTGATTGTCTGGAGTCCAAGCCATACTCCCTCAATCTTTGCTATTGTCAACTGCTATGTTTCACTGTTCTGCTGCAGTCTGTCTGTCTTCAATTCTATCTAACTCACCGTAGACTCAACCAAAAAAAATTGATCTTAGTTGGAGGTCATACATACCCCATATTGTCTTCCTCTAATCTCTCTTTCCCTAAATCATCGATCTCAATCTTCGACACCCAAAATACTTCTGTATCTTTGCTTCTACACTTAGTCAATTTCTGAATCACCAAAACTTATCTTTTTTGGAATCGGTCTAAAACCCAGATGTGTTTCCATAAATGAAAACCAAAAATTAAATCACATTTACACAAAATTTATTACTTGCCAACAATATCTCCCTTTGGCATTGATGTCAACACTTGTAAAAAAAATGAATAAGTGTTCCAACTAATTTGTCTCCTCTATAATCTTTCTTTTTCTTTTCTCTTTTCTTTTCTCCTCTATATAATATCTATAGATTTTTTTTTCTTCTCTTCTCCCCCTTTGACAACAATGAAAAAGGTGCATATACAACAAAAAAATTTAATTCTTGCTCACCAGTTTAAAAATATCCTGAAAGGAATCTTCCAAGATCTTCACTTCTATAGTCCATATCTTGAACAAAATTTGGCTAATGTGAATTAAGCCATTCAATGTGAATGATGTGGTCTTAGATTATTTCAAGTCTGTGGGAAAAGATTTATCCATTGAACCTGTCACTTTCTCCAAGTCTGAGAGATGAACCTCAAGTATTGATAACTTAGGAGTGATAAATCTTTTCAACAAATTGAATCTTGTCAATACTCTCCCTTTCTCATTATCTAGTACACTAAGTTTAGCTAAAATCCTTATGACTTATTTGTCTATCTATAATGTGGATTTTGAAGATGTTTCACAACCATCCATCATACTATTCAGAGTTGCCCTCTCTTTGGCAATAATGTCTTCTACATTCTGAATATGCCTTGTTGGATTCATGCAATAACTGAACAATTCTCTCCCATGCCCAATGCAGCTTCTTTCATTTGTTAAGAAAGTCTTCACAATGCCTAAATCCCATGTTATAGATTTGCAGACTGCTGTTAGCTTCTTTTCTGAGTAAGTCTTCTCTACCTTTTCTTCTATTAGCTTTAGTAGGTTCTCATAGTGCCCATCAAATTCATCAAGTTTGATTCTTAGATTCTTAATGTCATCTTTATTCTGGAAAACAATAGGTGTTGGAAGAAATTTATTTACAGTATCAATTTCTCTTGTGATGAATTTTTCCTTCTTGTCTCCTTTCTATTCTGACCTTTCCTTTGCTTTGTTCAAAGCAGTAAATGCCAATTTTACTAGCTCTACTTCATCCATGTTGTCAACAATTATATCACTGCTTGCCAAAAATGAAATGGATGATGTGTTTACCTCTTTCTTTTCATCCTCTTTCTGATCTGTCTTCTTTTCTTCTTCCTTCTACTCTTCTTCCTTCTGCTGTTCCTCTTCCATTTTTTGTTCCTCTTCCTTCTTTTGTTCTACCTCATCTGCCATAGAGGTTTCCATATTCCCTGAAAAAGGGTCCTTCTCATCTTGAGATGTGTCAAGAGTTACTGCTACACCAGAAACATAGAAATCTGGTGATGGATCTTCTTTGCTCTTCTTAGTAGATGTCTCTGTTGCCTTAGATCTCTCACCCATTCCTAATTGTGTGGGCGATGTGGTCTTAGGAGGTGAGGGCTTGCTAGGAGTAGTACTCATCAGTATCTTTACTAGTGCCTTTTGAGTTTCCTCAGTGACTTCATCATATTTCCTCGTCATGATTTTCAATAATCTCACCTTGGTCCTTAGTAGAGGTTTTAGTTCCTTGAATATTATGTCCCTTTCTTAAAGTGATATCACAGGCAACATGTTCTCTATTTATTGGTTTCTTATTGTATCATCTTCAATTTGTGCAACATGTTTTCTTAGATCTCCAATCTCCCATATAGGTCTATGGGTATGCTTCCTTCAATTTCTAACAGTGTCTTCTTAAAATTAAGTAGGTGCTCTATCACAATGTCCTCAATTTTAAGTTTGTCTGCCTCTTCATACCTATTATAATATCTATCAATTGTAACCAATTTGCCTTGCTCTAATGCTCTTTTCTCTAGCACCTTTATGTCAGGTTTCAAAATGTGTTTTTCTTCTTTCTTCTCTTCTCCTGTTGTGCTCTGATCTTTAAGTGATGTTTGCATGCTTGATCTTGTTACTCTAGAAGTGACATTTTCAGTTTGAGTTGTTTTCTGTTGAGGAGGAGGTGGACTGTCTACCATGATTACCTCAGTAGTGAGAGGGGTTGTATTACTTCCACTTGCAGGTCCAAGTGACCTTTCTATCATCTTCTTTTTGACTTCTTTAAGTTCTTCTTCTGTCAATCTTGCTTTAACTCCGCAATCATGTACAAGATTTTCTATCTTTCTCTTCCTCAGACCTCTAGTTTGTTCTTCTCTCACTTTTTCTAAATTTTCTTCATAAGTTCCCCATCTTTCCTCTATTGTGTCAATCTCTGATGCAAGGACATGTTCTACTTGCATGGTAAGCACTTCAGAACTCACTTCATAACCCACGGGGTAACACCATTTCTTCCTGGGTATGACTGCTTCAAAGCACACACAATCAATTTCAAACATGAAACAGATTGTATCTTTGTATTTCTCTACAATGTCTTCATGTATTTTGTATCTTGTCTTCATCTGTCTCTGTAGTATCTTGATCATAACAAATAATTCACCATCAACCCAAGTAGCATTCTATCTTTTGTAGCTCTGTGAAATCAATATGCTAGCCATGGTACTCAAGACTTCCAACCACTAGGATGTAATCTAGGAAACTTGTGCTCAATATGAATGAACATATGCATCAACAATGAACCAAATCTAAAGGCTTTCTCTTTTTCCTTCTTCACAAGCTTCACATTCTCAAGGAATTATTGTGCCAGGATTTCGCATAGATTGTACTATACATTTTATTTCACCATTCTCCATGTCATCATGATGACTCCAGCGGATACTGAATTAGGTCTGCTACTGTAGTAGAACTTGTACCCAAGTATCATCACAATCAATCTTACATCTTACTGAAAGATGTCATTTACTGTCATTGCCCATCTGTCCCATTTGCAATGAGTTAGGGTTTCAACTTCTTTCTTCACATTTTTCTCCACAATAGGAATGACTTCGGTGTTGTCCACTCTAGTAATTTCATGGATTAGGTCACTACAAATATTCACAGGTTGATCACCAATCCAGATAAACTAATCATGAACCCTACTTAACAGTATTTTGAACCATTCATCTTCATCGAATTTGCATAAATCCAGAATTTTCATTATGCTCAGTTGATTGATATGTTTGTATTCTTCTCTCATGACTCCATTTTCAGTCATATACTCCATCTCAGTTGATATATCATCAATGACCAGTATGTCATACTTACAATGTATGTAATCCCTAATATCTTCTACGTGTAACACACCATATGAGGTTTGGGAAAATGCTCCCTTTGGATCCTCTTCACATGATTTGAATAGATGTTTCTTAAAATTATACCTAGGTCTATTTGTAACATCAAAAATAATAGGTGCATCCATGGCTAGATGATGTAAAATACCTTTCTTTCACTGAATTCTGAGTTTATCCTTCAATCAATCATGCACGACCAATGTAGAATAATCTGAACTTCTCTGCTCTCTTATTTCCTTAGCCCTCTCTTCGTCAAATGGTAATTGTTAAGTCATTTAGTGGTGCTTTATACAATTTAAGTTATGAATTTCACTTTCACTTAAAACTGTCCAATCGGTTGTTAGATCTCACGAACAAAATATGTGTGTCGGCTGATGTTGCACTCTTAGATGTATACTTCATGATGTCGGCCAAGCTTATACCCAAGCTCGTATGAGCTTAATCCACAAATTTTGGGGCATGATATATTATGTTGTCTGTATCCAATGCTCCCCCTAAGGCCATGATTGGCCAATTAGGTCAATTTTGTCTTGCTACCATCAGGTGAAGATCCTGTAGCCTCTACTGACTCTACCTAAACTGATGTCTCACTAGTTTCTTTGATCTTCCATATCTTACCACTATTGCTATCTTCTACCTTCTTGAAACAAATTTCAAAATCACTCTTCACATCTACAACACTCTTACCAGTATCATTTTCATTCTTCTATGAATTCATAGGAGGTGGTACTCTTCTGTTGTCTGATCCATTATACCTGCAAAATTTTGCTATATGTCCTAGATTATTGCATTTGTAACATATAGGAGGTCTTCTTTCCTGATTGATTTGCATCTTATAGTACTTCACAATGTGTCCAATGTTATTACATTTGTAGCATGTAGGTTCTCTTCCATTGTCTTGTCTATATCCTGATTGATTAGGTTTTCTGCATTCTGCTTTCTTGTGCCCATATCCATTACAGTTAAAACAATAACCAGAAAAAGTTCTAAAAGGGGCATTACCTCTACAGTCTCTCTTCATGTGTCCAAATCTGTTGCAGCCATATCATCTACCTCTAAAGGGTCTGATCTATTCTTTAGGCTCTTCAATAGAAGGTTTCTCAGCATCAATCTTCTCATTTGATTTCTCTTCCTGATTCTTTGAACATTCAGCTTCATTCAATCCAATACCAGTCATATCACCTTTAGGTTTCTGTTTGTCTCTCTGTTCATCAATCAAATCACTACTGGTGTGAAGTTTCTCAATGTAATTCTTTGCTTCAACAAGCTCACTTTTTATTATCTGATTGTATTTCTCCATTTCTAGATACTTGTTCTTGTAGTTGTCAGCCTCATTCTTCATTTGATCTAATGCACTATTCAAATCTTCTTCAACTTTCTTCTTTGCATCCTTTTGTACCTGTATTTCTTTAGCCATAGTTTCATTTTCAAGTTTCAAAGTTTCATTCTCTTCTTTTAGTTGCTTTACCTTATCTGAATTGTCTTCATATGAATCCTCTTTTATATGAACCACAAGATCTTGTCTTTGATTTCTGGAAAGCTCAAGTTGATCTTTGAGTTTCTTTATGAATTTCTCATCTCTTTGCATGTTGAATCTCAATTCTCCATTCCCTGCTTTTTCTTTATCAAGGTCTTCAAGTGTAGCATTAAAGTTATCTTGCAAACTGTCCAAATCCATTATGATCTCCCTCAAGCTATTAGACTTTCTCTCCAAGGTCCAAAATCTTTGATACCAATTGTTAGGATTGGATAATACTGAGAGGGGGGTGAATCAATATTATAGTACTTACTTAAATTCTTCAACCAATTAAATATCAACCATAAACTTGTAGTAAAGAAAAGAACAAAAGAAATTGATACAATACTCATAATGCCATATTTTTTTTTCGAGGAAACCCTGGCCAAGAGAAAACCCCGGTGGGAATGGTACCCACAAGCATGCACTAAAGTATAATGTCCCTATAAGGAGACCTAGCCCTGTTAGGAACTGAATATTACATAGTATATTTCCTTGTTAGAGGTATAACAACCCTATTAAAGGTTCACAACACCCTGTTAGGGGCCAACTGAGCTTACAACTCTTACAATATAATTCAAGTTACAAAGTGTTCTCAGTCATGAACAAAAATAATCAACACTATTGCTTAGATAGTTCCTTTATAGTTCTTCAATGATCTCTGCCATTCTCTTCTCTGCTATTCTCTCAAAAACTCATCCAACTGTCCAAATTACATTTACTTACAACATTACATGACCTTTATAAAAAATATCTTACATATATATCTCACAACTTTACAAAGTCGGCTCTCAGTATGAATAATACAAATATTACTAAGTCGGCCTTCAATACAAAATATATTTAATATAGTAAAAATTAAATGTATAGTTGGCACTCTTTCATAGTCAATGTGGAAGTTATCAACAACCAAAATACAACTTCGATTGTCTGGAGTCCAAGTCATACTCCCTCAATCTTCGCTACTGTCAAACTACTTTGTTTCATTGTTCTACTTGTATGCACCCTAAAATGGTCGCCTAAACTTTGGGCCCCATTTCTCAATTTATCAAATCCCTGAATCAATATTTTCAAATATCAACAATATCAATTATATCAATTTCCTTGATCAAATCATAATCATTTCAATATTTCCTAAAGTTTGAGCCTTATTTAGTTTAAAAGAGAAAAAATAAAAATGAAAAATATTGTTTAATTAAGAGAACATGCTCTCTTTTAATTAATTAAAAATCTCTTTTAATTAAATAATAAAATCACTTTATCCTAAGCCTTTATCTAAATAAAAGGAATTTCCTCCTCTTTTATTTAAATAAAAAATCCTCACTTTTCTTCTTATCCTATGTTGCACAAATAAAGCATTATTCTTATTTTATMAAAAAGGGAAAAAGTACTTTTTGTCTTATGTGAGACACAAAAGTCAACTCCTATTTTCCTATTGGAGGATATTTGTGCACAAGGATCAAGCTTCTTTTTTTCTCCACCCTTGATTAAGACTTTTGCCTCTTAATCTCAATGGTCCATTTCATTTCACTTCTTATAAAAGGAGAGCTCTCTCCTTCATTTTGACATCTTAAGTTTTCATGCTAATATTATGCTGCAGGTTTTCTAGGTCATTTGGAGCTTTTTGAAGATATTCTACATCCAAGCTTTGAAGACTTGTTATTGCATTTCATCATAGCTTTCATATTTGTTTTCATAGTTGCATTATCATAGCATTCATAGCTTCATTTCATAGCTTAGTTTCCTTTTATGCAATAGAATAATCTCACATAGTCTAAATAGGAAGGCTTGGTAACACTTGTTCTTTCCTTTCATAGATTAGTTGCATTGTACTTTCATTTTCATAGACTAGTTTGCATTATCATCTAGCTTGCATTGCATTTCATACACTTGATTCATTGGAGATATTGGCATTCTTGCCCTTGTCTTCATTGTGAATCTCTCGTTGTATGGTTTATTGGCAAGGTCATGAGTTTATAGCTCTAGCTGAGAGAAAATTTTACAAATCTTTCAACTCCATGCATAGAGAGCTATGGATCGATTTGTGAGGGCTCATTCTTGAGTTTCCTTGCATGTAAGGATTCATAGAAGTACACTATTTTGTGTGTACACTACTGTAGTCTGTCTGTCTTCAATTCTACCTTACTCACCGTAGACTGAACCCAAACAAAATTGATCTTAGGTGGAGGTCATACATACCCCATACTATCTTCATCTAATCTCATTTTTCCTAAATCATCAATCTCAATCTTTGACACCCAAAATACTTCTGTATCTCTACATCTACACTTAGTCAATTTCTGAATCACCAAAACTTATCTTTTCTGGAATCAGTCTGAAACCTAGATGTGTTTCCATAATTGACAACCAAAAAGTAAATCACATTTACACAAAATTGATTACTTTCCAATAAGTTGCTTATATATACCCCTCACCAAAATTTCAGAGCTCAAAACTTGAAGAAAGCTAGTGAGAGTTTGAATTTCCCACTCAACTGTTAAGACAACCTCCCAATTGAAAATTTGGGGCAAACATCAGGGAATAACTTGATTGGGTCAGCCCATTCCCAAGAATAGGCCATCCAGGTCAACCTATTCCCACCAATATAGACCAAAATTTGGACTATGGGTCCTAATTGTAGAGGTTATGTCAGAATGGAAAGCACAATTGAGGTAGGAGTACCTGAAATTAATGTGGGAGCCTATACATGCTATAATGAGGCCAAGCTAAATAAGTGATTAGATAGTGATGCAATAATAGGATGGTACACCATAAAAAAGCACTAAATTAATTGTGCAACCAATTTTTGTGAAGATTAAACTTGTCTTTGAGAGGAAAAATATGAACTAGAAGGAGGGAACATTGAGGGGGGGGGGGGGGGGAANGGGGGGGGGTGAATCAGTATTCAAAAAAATTTAACTTTAATATTCATATTCACAAATCACTTATTGTGTGAAAAGAAAATATTATTGCAAGAACATAAAGCATATAAGAATCACACCACAACACATGGATTTTTATTGTGGAAACCCTATTAGGGGAAAATCCACGGTGGGGATGGAACCCACAAGACTATACTCATGTAGAAAATATTGTCTTACAATTATTTAGGAGTTCACTTGCATTTAGGTACATTGTCTAGAGCTCACTACTTAATTACAATAAGATAGGGATACACACCTAAAGAGAAAATCTTGTACTACCTTACAAGATCACAAAAATGATCAAGAAGAATTGAAATATTAGAATAGCATCAACTAATGCCTAGTTACAATTCCATATAAGCACAAAATCACAGATCATATACACATTATCTCTAACTGCCATATATCCTTGTTCTTAGCTAATAAGAACATCAGATCTCAAATTCCTACATCAAAACCTTTACATAACACCTTGCACACTTCTCACATGCATCCACACTATTCTCTTATCTCTCTTATTTCCAAACCCTAATCCATCGATCTTATAGGTCTACAACCAAAAATTTGATCTCTCAATGTCAGCTCAAAAATGTTCTAGGGAAATGTGAAACATGTTGACTAAGTCGGCCAAATCCTCATTTCAAATTCACTTCGGTCCTAAATAAAAATATATATTAATAGGTTCATATCGGATTAATCATTTGAACATAAGAGTTATCTCCAAAAATGATTTACCACATCCGCATTAAGATTTTTCCACCATGTTGGTTGTTCTGACTGTCAAACACAAAAATTGATATATAGATCCTCCTAGCTTTCACACCATGGATCACCATACCTTCAATTTATGGAATAATAATCTACATAAATAAAAAATAATAATTTCCTTACATGCGCGATAAAAAATGTTAACCTGGAAGAGTTCGCCAGACCTATTACTAAACATTGGCAAAACACGATGTTCTTAATTTCCATACTTAACCAAATTCTTAATACGACTTTCAGTCTGATCTCCTCTTGCAATGTGCATGTTAAATTAGATTTTATTTTCCATCAATGAAAACATTCAAGAAGCTATGCAATGTCTCTTTCCAACAATCTCCCCCTTTGGCATTGATGGAAACACTTAGTGAAAAATAACTAAGTGTCAAAAACTTAATATGCACAAAACTTTAACCCTTCAAAAATATTCAAATATTACATCCTTTGAGTCTCTCGTATGTACATTTGTGCAAATTTTTCACTCTCCTACACTTCCCCTTTTCCATCAATGGAAAAGGTAGGGATCACTATGCCAAAATGTCATCCAAAACTTATATACATAAACTATACATACACACAAAAACTTATTAACTTACATCATGTTGAATATGTCTACATAAATTGTCTTCAGTAATTGTAGATCATTATACCAAACCTTTTTGAGATTTCTCAACACTGATATATGACCATTTAATAAGAAAACCTTTGCTTCTACCACTTGTAATTTGATAGGGGTTTATGTCGCTAAAGCATTTTGTGCCTCCTTAACTAAACTAAATAATGTCTGAAGTTTGGGAGCAAGTAGACTTCTAAGCTCTCCCACTCTTGTAATGATTTTTCCATTTTATTTCTCTGGACCTTTGATTTTTTCAAGTAGATGGATTACTTGACCTTTCGGTTCAGATGTAGAAGCACTCAAAGGATCAACTGATTGAGCAATATGCTCCAATTTCTGCTCACACTCCTTTATTTGATTCTCAATTCCTCTGACAAATTATGAATTTGATAGACATGACTTGTAAATATTTCCTCCTTCATTCATAGCATCTTGAATTCCCTTAATGTTGGTGTCTAATACAATTTTGTCATGTGTTATTGCACCTTTCAACTCATCAAATATTTTCTCATTAAACTCTTTTCTAACCTTTATCTTAGCATATTTTTCAAATGAGTCTGTTGGGGCTATTTCTTACTTAAGTAGTGCCATATAATTTTCTTAGGGTCTCTTGTCATTAATAATGTCTAGGGCTTTGAAATCAAGTTTTAGAGTGTCCTTATGCCTCTGTAAAGTTCCTCAAATCCTTAACCTAATTGAAAATGGTTAAAAATGACTAAAAAAACCCTAAATGCCTCGGCCGATTCTATTTTCGTGTTACTTTTTCGGTCACTTAAGTCATGTTAAGTCATGTGTCCATGTTGAATGGGTTACTTTTTGCCAAAAGATTGTATCGTCCTAACCACTTTAATAATTCCTAAGTCCCGCTATGTAAAGCCCCTTTTACATCATCACCCTATGTATCGAGCAAGTCAGAAAAAATTAGACGGCGTGCTTAATCGCTTAAAAGCAAGATGCACGACATCTAGTGGTTAAGCGATTAAGCGAAAGTGACGCGTGTCCTTGGTGGGGCTGAGCAGTCGTAAAGGTATTCTGTCAACAAGTGCACAAGTTTGAAAAGATCGAATGGCCCACTTAATTGCTTAAAAGAGAAGTGCATGAAATCTAATAGGTAAGCGATTAAGCGAAGGTGACACCTGTCCAAGGAAGAATGTGGGTCCATTCGCAGATGAGTTAATAGGTGTTAAAGCCTGGAAAGATCTGACGGTTGGCTTAATCGCTTAAAGAGAAGTTTCTCGACATCTAATGAGTAAGTGATTAAGCGGTGATGACATCTGGCAGTTGGTGGGCCCAAGCATTCAAAGTTGACGAGAGTTTAAACTGCAGTTAAGTTGTTCCATATCTGACGGCTCGCTTAATCACTTAAAGAGAAGTTGGTCGACATCTAACGAATAAGTGATTAAGCAGTGGCGACATGTGTCCTCAGTCGACAGTTGTTTTCAGGAAAATAAGATAGCCGTCAGATGCAAAGAGTGATGTCCAGAATCGACGGTTCAAATTCAAAGTTGATGAAACAAGTTGCAGAGAGTCGTTAAGCCGCAAAATTGAAGCTTGCAGATTAATTTCAGAACGTGTGACATCTCCAGTCGAATTCAATTCGAAAGACTGATTTGAATGAGGCCGTAAAATCGATTAAGCCAATTGCAGCCTCAATAATTCACCAAAACAATTTGAGCAAAGATGAAATTGCAAAGAAAACCAGCTTCACGTGACTTCTATGTTGAACAGGTAATCTTACTGATTCACTAGCATTCCAATTGAGATAGAATTTGCAGTTCAGAAAGGTCTCAGAGCTTTTGTTTCAAAATTCGATTCCAGTATTGATAGAAAACCGTTAAAACGGCCCCTAGAATCGAAATCTCCAGAGAGGTTGATTACCAGAAGAGAAATGTTAGGGAAGATTTATTGCAACAATTACCATTGTCCTCAGGGGATGCCACACAAGCTAAAAAGATAGTCCCATTGCATCCTCATTTTAAGATCGGAGAAGGATTGTATGATTCTGGTAGATGGGCAAAGAATGCTAAGACCAATTTTGATGGCCTCACCCTGTTCAGAACGACCTGTAGTCAAAGAAATGCCTCTACCCCAGACTGTAATATTTGGGAATTAGATGTGGGAAAACTGATAGCTCCCAGTGTGTTCATGGATACTGATTTATTCATCTTGATTGCGAACACTTATGATAAGGTGACTAGGGTTGTTAGGGACACCCGGGGAGATATAATATTGACTGTATCAGCAGATGAAATCAGAAGGATTTTCAAGCTGACTGACACCTCCCAGAATATGGATGATATTCATCTTGAGTATTTCCAAGAAATATACAATAACCAAAGAGACTATTACAGAGGTGAAGTAGTGAAGGGGTATGCCAAAAAAATAGGAGACTTGGTAGTGATAGGGCCTAGAACCCCGGAACCCTTCAAATTGGATCTTTTAAAAGGCAAGGCCAGAAAAATGTAAAGTGCTCTGTGTAATGTTTTGGGGATAGATGAAGAGGGGGCAATGCCTGTCCATATAATGTTGATGGTTGTTCAGATTCTGCATCCCCACTTGTTAGTAGTGTTTGACTATGCATCTTTTATTGCTCAGGAAATGCATGATGGTTTGTCAGGGATCCAAGATGGCAATATATAGAAACCAATGGGTTGGTATTCCCTCATGATGCATATGTTCTTATTCAATAGTGCTGATTTCTTTGAAGAAGAAATGGAA
>MU226229.1:252139-274720 GCA_018584345.1 Thuja plicata
ATTCAAATTCAATCAATCTTTATACTCATGTTATTTCAAGTATAAGTCTAGTTAATTGTATTTAGTACAATTCATCTTTTTGATTCCTTGGAGAGTGAATCAATAGGTTAGCCTTCCTAGGCCTAAAAGGCATAAAAGAAGAAGGATCTCCCATCCTTAATCCACTATTAAAACTGTTGAAAGCTGATAATCTGTCAAGGTGTACCCGCCTGGGTGTGTGGAGCCCTAAGTGTAGAAGGATTTTCTATCCTTTTTAATTAGCCCTTTTCCTTGTGAGAATCTAGCTTGGGTATAAGAGAGTCTGGCATTTATTGTCATTATAATCAATTCTGCAAGAAAAAGAGCTAACAGAGTCAAAATGAGAACTTACTACACCAATTAAGCTCTTGAGTTGGTCAAAAGGACTATCTTCTACATCCTTAATGAATGATGGCATCAACTTTTCAAGTCTAACGAATGTCTGCTCCAACAACTTGTTGTCCTCCAACTGGTTTCTCAACATCTCTTCCCTTTCTTTCACTTCAGCAAATTGTGCATGTTTGAGATTTTGTAGGGGTGAGAGAATAGACAAATCAATGGGACCTTCAGAAATTTCTAGATCAATTTTTATAGTTTCCTTTTCCATAAATCATTTTATTGCCTTCATAGTGTCTCTTACCTTTCCCTACTCTCTCTTCTCTTTATCTACTACCACCTTACTCTTATATGCTTCCTTGGGCTCTTCAGTTGTCAATGACATTTGTACTAGAGGATAAATATCATCTACCTATTTTTCTTTTCTTTTCTCTACTTCCTTTTCTATCATCTGACCTTTAATCTTTGTCTTCTCTATCTCTGCTTCCTTCTCTATTACCTCCTCTTGTCTTGTCCCTGTCTAAGGAACATCCATCACAACAACTTGTTCTATCTCTATTTAAGGAACATCCTAAATTTATTCTTGGTGTTCCACCTCCTTAACACTAGGAACATCCACTATAGGTAAACCAAATTCAATAACTGTAGAGATTTCACCTTGAGTCTTAGGATTGACTTCATATTGGTTCCTTTCAAGATAATCTCTCATTATCATTTTTGTCTCCTCAATCACATCTTTTATTTTTCCCATAATGATCTGATTCATTATTGGTTTACTCTTAAGCAACTTCTCTAAGTCCTTAAGAATTTGTTTACCTCCTCTGCATATATGACCAGACATATGTCTACCAATACCTTTTCTCATAACCCCTTATCCTTAGCTAGAGCATATGATTTCCTAGCATCTAAAATTTTGTACATACTCTTAGGTAAATCAAATGCAACTTCAATAAGAGCCTTCTTGAATCTATACAAGTACCTTATCAAAGCCTCTTCAACTACATTATTTTCTTCTTCATCAAAATTTCCAAAGAAATTTGACGCTGGCTTCAAATTACCATGAGATGTAATACTCTTAACTACACCATCCACTGACATGTCATGTTCATCTGAATCAAATTTTGTCTTCTACTTTCTTGTTCTTCCTGACCGAATGGTTCGGGCTTTGAGGTTTGTGGAACTTTGGTCTTCTTTTGCTTCTTTAATTTCTTTACAACATCATATGATTTAATTTCCTCATCATCTTTAATGATAACTTCTTCATGATTCTTTTCCTTTGTATTCTTTGTCTTTGTCTCTTTCGCAGTTGGTGAAACTTGAGGTTTCTTTGATTTAGAACTCCTAGTCTACCTTAACTTACTAGGTGAGGGTTAAGTTTTACCTGCAGAAGAAATCTCTATAGGCTTCTCAACAACTTATTGAGTACTTTTTCTTGCTTCCCGAAACTTTTCCACAGGGATTCCTATGTATTCAGAAAGTCATTCAAACTTCTTTCTGACATTCCTTGCTATTTTTGGTTTCTTCAACTCCATATGCAGCTTGAGATATTTTTCTGCATATCTACCAAATCTTTCCTCATTAGGATCTAAGGGCTTCCTCAACAAATCTTCAGCATACAAGTATAGTAAATCTTCCTCTACGTCATATGCCATTGGCATTACTCATGAGGTTCTTGGTTCAACTACCTCCATCAGATATTGGTTTGTATCTACCATAAAGCATATTGTATCTTTATATTTCTCAACTATGGACAGAGGAATTATGTCCCTAGCATGCATCATGCTTTGAAATTCCTTAAATGTCCCCAAATTGTAGTTGTCCTCATCTTCTTATCCATTCCATAGATCAGTTCCCTAATCTAAACCTCTACAGGTCTATCACCAGACCAATCTAGTGGAACAACACTAGGGAATTCATTCATGAAATAGACAAAAAATATAGAAGATTAAGGTACTAAATTTGAATGATTTATTTTTTTCCTTCTTAATATTTGTTATATTCTCTATCAATTGATCTCTTTGCACTTTACACAGGTCATATTCCTTGTTCTCCTTCAACATCTTATATTCAGTGTAAATGGAGGTACCGGACACTGGGCTGTCTATGTTGGAGTGATAAAATTTATATCCTATTACCATTGATGAAAACTTCACATCATCCTCAATTATGTCATTAATAGTAATACCTCATGTTTCAAATACAGCTCAGGTTGCATCATGAACTGTATCGTTCTACGCTATCTTAAGCTAAGGGATTCCACTGGACACCCATATTATTGTCACTGCCTATATGACCTCCTTGGTAATCTTAAATAGCTTAATGAGCCACATGAATTCATTGTGTATTCTTCTCAATATATACCAAATCCATTCACCCTCCTTAATCAATGGAAAGCTAGTGAAATGATCAAATTTCTTTTCTTCTAGAGCTTTGAATTTTGGCTTCAATTTGTGATCCTTTCCTATAAGCTTTTCATTATACAATTCCAATATTTTATTGGTTCCTAGTTCATCTAAATTAGCATGAATGTATTCCCTAACATCCTTAAGGTGCAAAATCCCATACAACACATTCAAAAATGCACCCTTCAGATCAACTTCTACTGACTTAAACAGATGTTTCTTGAATTTGGATTAGAGCCTCTCGGTGATATCTGCGTGTGAATTGCTTTAAATAATCTCCTTGTCGCTTCAGTCTTCAAAGGATTTCACTTGCAGAGCTCTTCTTCTCTCATTCTCTTGAATGCAAAATCAAAAAATGCAAGTCACAAATTTCTTTTTTTAGTTCGCATACCTAACTTTTGGGTATCATTAATGCTTCAAGCCCTAAATGTTCCCAAACACCCAGTTCACTACCTAGTTCACAGAGATCAGTTGCGAACCTTCAAAACCTATTAAATTCATTTGGTAAAGACTTCAAAACCTCTGTGCCAACATAATACAACTTATCCATCCTTTCAATATTTAGGCATCAACATCCACAGGGGGTTTCATAAGAATTTTCTTGTAAGCTCCCCCTAGGCCAAAGGCCTAAAATCAATTCCCTGAGGAATTTCTAGCACCAGATCTAGATGTGGACCCTTTAGATGTGTTGTGTTCTCAACATTCTTCTTTATCCTTGTCTGCTTCATTTTCTTATGAATCTCTTAAACATTCACTTTTTATTTTCCTTTGTCCTTTCCTAGCTTATTTCAAGCCCTAAATGTTTCCAAACACCTAGTTCACTACCTAGTTCACAGAGATCGGTTGCGAACCTTCAAAACCTGTTAAATTATTTTGGTAAAGACTTCAAAACCTTTGTGCCAACATAATACAACTTCTCCATGCTTTCCATATTTAGGCATCAACACCCACAGGGGGTTTCATAAGAACTTTCTTGTAAGCTCCCCCTAGGCCAAAGGCCTAAAATCAATTCCCTGAGGATTTTCTAGCACCAGATCTAGATGCGGACCCTTTAGATGTGTTGTGTTCTCAACATTCTTCTTTATCCTTGTCTGCTTCATTTTCTTATGAATCTCTTAAACATTCACTTTTTTATTTATGCTCCTGTCTACTGAACTTCTCTTGTTCAGATTGTTAGTCTTGCAATGTCTTGCAATATTACCAGATCTATTGTATTTTTAGTATACAACATTCTTTTTCCCATTTTTTTTCTCATCCAGATCCTTCTTATTCCACACTTCTTTGCAATGTGTTCAAATCCATTCCATGCATAGCACTTAGTGTTCCTTCTTTTTGAAGAGTTGTTCACAACACTTATGCACTCACTTGACTTATGACCATGTTTTTTTCACTTAAAAAGTTGACCAATAAAAGATGCATTATTCTTATTTATCCTATTCCTACAATGCATGGATATGACCAAATTTTTTGTTGATAAAGAACTTACCACTGATTCTTTGAGAATTAGTTTGTCTTGATGATGACTTCTTATTCTTCTTCTTCTTAGATCTCAGGTTTCCTTGAGCAGATCTAGAACTTTATCCTTTCTCAAATCTCAGACCACTCTTATCATATGGGCTCCTCTGAATTTCAAGCAATGAATCAAGCTTTCCTGAGCTAATAATGAACTTCTCCTTGTATACATTAGTAATCACTAGTTCATCTTTGATTTCTTGCTCAATCTCCTTGGCTTCCTACAAATTAGAAACAAGCATATTGCATTCATTAGATCTTTCCTTTAAGGACTAATTGAGATTCTCTTCAGTTTTCTTCTTGTCTTCAATCTCCTTGGTCATCCTCATCACTATAGATTCCATCTCATTCTTCATGAACACATTCTCCCTCTTAAGCTTCTCAAATTCTTTAGTCTTTTCCTTGAAGTCTTGACTCAATTGTTCATCGTCTAAGCTCTCACTGTCCTTTTGTTGTAACTGATCATAAAGTTCCCTTCTTTTCACCTTGGCTTTCCTCAACTATGTTTTCAATTTCTTGATAAAAATTTCATCTTCTATGAGATTTATTTGCAACTCCAGAACTTTAGCTTTGGACTAATCAAGATCATCTAAGGCAACTAAGAGTTGTTCTTGCAAACCTGAATCCATCCTTCTTTCCTCGATCACCCTCAAGTTGTTAGGCTTCCTCCAAGGGACCAGAGCTCTAATAGACATTGTTAGAAGGAGGGAACACTGAGAGGGGGGTGAATCAGTGTTCTACAAATTTTAACTTTAATATTCAGTTTCACAAATTACTTATTGCATGAAAAGAAAAGTAAAGTGCAAGAACATAAAGCATATAAGTATCATACCATAACACATGGATTTTTATTTTGGAAACCCTGTTAGGTGAAAAACCACAGTGGGGATGAAACCCAAAAGACTATACTATTGCCAAAAATATTATCTTACAATGATCTAGGAATGCACTTGCATTTAGGCACACTGCCTAGAGCTCATTGCTCAATTACAATAAGATAGGGCTACAACCCTAAAGAGGAAGGCGCACTGCCTTACAAGATCACAACAATGATCAAGAATAATTAAACTGCTAGAATAGCATCAACTAATGCCTATTTTTAGTTCCATATAATTACAAAATCACAGATCTGATACACTTTATCTCTAACTTCCATGTATCTTTGTTCTTCGCTAATCAGAACGTCAGATCTTAAATTCCTGCATCAAAACCTTCACATAACACCTTGTACACTTCTCACATGCATCCACGCTATTCTTTGATCTATATCTCTTATTTCCAAACCCTAATCCATCGATCTTATAGGTCCACAACCAAAAACTTGATCTCTCAATGTTGGCTCAAAAATGTTTTAGGGAAATGTGAAACATGTTGACTAAGTCATCCAAATCCTCAATTCAAATTCACTTCAGAACTAAATAAAAATATACATGCATAGGAGCATGTCGGCTTCATCATTTGAACATAAGATTTAGAGCCAAAAAATGATTTACCACATTCACATAAAGATTTTTCCACCATGTCGGTTGTTTTTACTGTCAAACACAAAAACTAATATATAGATCCTCCTAACTTTCACACCATGTATCATTATACCTTCAAATTATAGAATAAGCATCTACATACATCCAAAATACTTCCCTTACATGCGCGATAAAAAATGTTAACCTGGAAGAGTTCACCGGACCTATTACTGAACACTAGCAAAACACTTTGTTCTTCATTTCCATACTTAACCAAATTCTTAATCTGACTTCCGGTCTGATCTCCTACTGCAATGTGCATGTGAAATTAGAGTTTAGTTTCCATCAATTAGAATATTCAAGCATCTATGCAGTGTCTCTTTCCAACAAAATATGCATTCTAGATTTCATAGAACACATAGTGAAGACAATAGTGCAAAAAAAGTATCGTAAATTTTGTGTTGTTGCAAATATATAATTTTTCTGATTAAAAATAAATTAGAAAGGAGGAAACTTTGTACCAATAGGGAAAAAAAAAATTCCCTAAACAATTGAACATTATAAATAATAATAGAAAGGTTGTGATAGAAGCATGGATTATCAACAAACTAGAGGTAAGAGTAGAAGAGTCTCGGGAGCTACAGAGATCAATATTGCGGAGAGAGTCTATATACTTGCACATGAAAGCATTGTAAAAGAGAAACTTATAATTCAAATGCAAATGACAGAAAACCCTATTAAAAGGGGCATAGCCATACCAAGAATTACTTCAGTTTTTTTTTTATGTGTATACACGAAATGATGGAAGCATTGATAGGTAGATGAGTTTAGATAAATAAATAACATGTGGCATCAACACCTTGGGTATGAAACCGACCTTGAAAGTAATAATTTTGACCCAATAGATCTTATTGGGTTTGACCATTATTATAGCATATGGTATAATAATACACATAAACCATCTAGAGATCAAGCTATACAAAGAGAAATAATTAAGATCAATTCTAAGATTCAAACCCTATTCATACCAAAAGAATACAATTGCTTTTTATCATTACTCAACATAGGGCTACAAGTGCATGGAAGCACGTAGTTTTTATAAATTTTGGCAAGTTGGAACAAAGAAGCTTTACAGTCAACATGTTTATTATGTAAATCTCCTAAGGATGGAATTGTTTATATCCTTTCTAATTTTACTTTGTGTCTACTCACTAAGGAATTTATTGAAGTAATATCTTCATCTTATGAGTCTAACTATTTAATTTAATGAGCTATTTTTTTTTTGACATGTAAATTTGTAATAGTTTAGATGCAAATCAAAGTGGAGGAAAAATATAATCATAAAAAATAGGAGCCAAGGGGATCTAAATTCCATTGTGTTGAGAACATCTTGCACACACATGTTCTAGGTCTCGTAAGCTTTGACAATAACATATTTTTTTATTCATATAATAAAAAGTATTGGATAACTTCAACGTTTCTTGTTTTTTGGGCCCATTTTGACTTTTCATCTCTAATGCAATTAGTAGTATGCAAAATTATATATTTTTGCATGGAAGTTGGAAAATAAAATGATTCTAACTTGATTTCATCATATACATCAAAGATATAAAGTATTTTCTATGGTATCCATTCCTTATCATAGGTCATTTCCACTAGTACAAAAATAATGTCTAGGTTAGATCCATGGGTGTGGAAATGACCCTAAATTTTTAATTTAATTGTAAAACTAGGCAATTCTACCCCATTCCAACTAGTTCTTATGAGCTAATTAAAACATGAAAGATTTTAAATTGAATATTAATGCATTGTACAAAAGGATAAAACCTAATTTTTAATTACACATCCAAAAATTATTAGAGATTCATGATACACATTCATCATCATAAGAACATAAGATTGCATCATTGTCTACTATGTTTGATCATTGTTTAATTCCCTTAAATTGATAAAAATAGTTTGACCAAAGGATAATAATCCTAGCCTAGAAAACTCTTCAATGAAGTTTTCCAATGTCACTCCTTTGCACACTCTAAGTTACATAGATATAAGTGTGGGCTAATTTTGGCAAAACAATCAACCTAGACTATTCGAATATGCAAATTTTAAATCTAAACCCATAAAATTCATTTTTTCATTGGAGATTTGACCTTAA
The DNA here is from genome assembly GCA_018584345.1 of Thuja plicata. Taxonomy (NCBI): domain Eukaryota; kingdom Viridiplantae; phylum Streptophyta; class Pinopsida; order Cupressales; family Cupressaceae; genus Thuja; species Thuja plicata. The sequence continues at coordinate 260,026 of MU226229.1, forward strand.
CTTGATTATGAGAAAAATCTAATTCAAATTTAATTTTTCTATTTTTGATGCATCAAAATACAAATAATTATAATAAACTATAATTGACAAGATAGAACCAAAACAATAAATTACTTTATATCAACCTCCAAAATTAATTAAAAACTTCTTCTAATTCTTAATCTCTAAAAATTTGTACAACATTTCATATAACGTGTTGTATATGATAAGTATAGAAATACTTCTTTCAAACAAAAAATTTCTAAATAAATCTTAGATAACTTTGCCCAAAGATGTATTAATAATGAAAAGAAATAGTTCTACTGAAAAAAAAATTATTAAATAAAGAATTTAAATAGTTCTATTACTCAAAAAAGTGATTATTTAAATAAATTCTACATATTTCTGACTAAATACATTTCTTTTTTTAATTTTATGGAGAGCTAGTCAAGTCGACCAAAACTTGGTGTTCTCAAGGGAGGTAGGAAGAATAAGCAAATGATTGAGTTCAACCATGACATTTACTTTCAAATTGAGTGTATAATTACTCTACACACAACCTCTCACCCTTCAACAAAAGCCAAAGGTAAAATGAGAGCAAATAAGCAAGGCATTAGGAGATGAAATGATCAAATCAAATGATTTCCTTGGTCAAATCAAAATATTGAGTTTAGAAACAATTTAGTCTATCTCCCAAGTATAGCCTCATCCTTTATAATGTTGAGACTTTGCACTCAACAAAATTTGATCCCTACTAAACTCATATAACTATTCATCTTCATTGATAAACTAAAAATTAGTTGACTTATAATTCACAAATTTAAACAATAGAACCAATAAAAAAGTTCAAACTAAACAACCACACCTCTATGAATTCATCAATCTTTTTATCCATTCGGCATAATTTTTTACTCATAACTTATCAAACAAGAAAATTTGAACTCCTTTCTTTCAAAGTAACTACTTGAATTCATCTCAAACATGAATTATTGACTAGTTGAATTCTTGACTAGTAACTTGTATTGCGACAAAATCTAAGCCCGTTTGGTAGCTGGAATATGCATGGAATTAGCATTATCTAATTCCCAATTTTGTTTCTTCCGTGTTTGTGTCCATCCAAAAAAACTGGAATTGGAATTTCGAAATTCCAATTTTGCCCCAAAATGGGCATATGCATCTTCCACCCAAATAGGTGGAATTGAAATTTCGAATTCCAATTCCAATTTTTATAAAACTAAATTTAATATCTCGTTGGATCTGTGACTTCTCCAAACCTTCATTCTGAAACACATTGGTATATTATATTGCTATATACACACGTGTGTGCATGTGCGTATATACACGTGTGTACATATACATGTGTGTGTATATACACACTTTGCTATATACACAAGTGTACATGTGTGTATACACACATGTATGTATATACACACACATATATATATGCATATGTGTATATATACACACATGTGTATATATACACACATTTATACAAAAGGTGTGTATATATATTCAAAGAAATAAACAATTAAAAATCCTTATGCATCTTCTCAATCATCTTTCTTGTGAACCAAACGGGTCCAACCCATATTCTGGAAATCATTTTCATGATAAGTATCTTCCCAAATTGCAGCATCTTCTAGAATTGACTAAATCTAACATTTGGTATTCCAGCAGCAAAACTAATAAGCTCTTTTCAAATTCATTATTAGTTCCTGCCAAGGCAGGAATACTTATGCATTCGTGCAGATTTTTTTTTCCTATTAGTTTGACCAATCATAGTACTAAATTTAAAAATTTCCACAAAAACTCTATAGTTGACACTTTCTCACATTTTTCTATAATTTGAGAAAGTATATTTTTCTCTTTTTCTATTGGCTTATAATGTGAACAGTGAACAAAATGAATTTCAATTTTACAAATAATAATAATTTTCTTCACAAATACTTGTGAAATGACATAAAGTTACATCATAATGATGTGTGGGCTCCAACTACTGTGTGACAAAGACACAAAAGGTTAACAATTATGAAAGACTGTTATCCAAAATCCACAAAGATCTAAGATTTGTTATGTTTCATTGAAACCAAAATTGAAATATTATTTTGGTCCTTAGAATTTTGCATGTCATTGTGCACGGTGCTTGTTATTAAAGCCGAATATGATTGGACAATAAATTGTTGACAAATAAATTGGTACTATATTCACATCATATGTGACATAAAAATAAATGCTTGAGAGATATGCATTGTTTTTCACTTTTTAATATAAAATATTAAAAAATTAAAAAAAATCCTATCTACCAAAAATTATTTTGTGCTCATCTTTAATTTATATCCCAAAATTTATTCTCATTTTCATTGCTTTCGTATTAAAAGTAAAAAAAACATCCTATCTACCAAAATTTATTTTGTGTTTATGTTGTATCTTCCTCAGTTTTCCACACCGAGTTTTTGGTATTCCATCAGCAAAACTAATAAGCTCTTTTCAAATTCATTACTTAATTCATCTCGAACATGAATTATTGGCCAATAACTTGACTTGAATTCATCATACACATGAATTATTGGCCAATAACTTGACTTGAATTCATCATACACATGAATTCCTTCATTTTATGTCATTGAACACGTCATGATTTAGGCTTATGTGAGAACTGACGTAATTCTCTATTGACCCACAGCCAAATTACCAACTGTAAAGAACAATACCAAAATCGTTAAATAAAAATAAGCCACAAAACCTTTTAACATTTATAAATTTGCATATGCATCTTATTTCTCGTTTGATTAGTCAACAAAGGCAGAAGAAGAGATTGAAGAGATTTGAAGAATCGGTAATAATGGCAGTGCCAAGAATGAAATTGGGTAGTGAAGGATTAGAAGTATCAGCACAGGGATTGGGTTGTATGGGCATGTCTGCTTTCTATGGCCCTCCTAAATCTGAAGATGAAATGATCTCTCTCATTCACCATGCTGTTTCCAAGGGCGTTACTTTTCTTGATACTTCTGATTTGTATGGTCCTCACACCAACGAAATACTCCTTGGAAAGGTAGAGTGCCTTGAAATTAAGAGTCTGTTAATTTTATTTTCACAAGTTTTAAAAGAATTCTCATATGATTAGATTATAAATTACAACTATTTGACCCAATTTGCAGGCACTAAAAGGAATAAGGGACAAAGTTCAGCTGGCTACCAAGGGTGGAGTAAGCTTTACAGGTGGAAAACCTATCGTTCGTGGAGATCCTGCATCTGTTCGTGCTTGTTGTGAAGGGAGTCTTAAGAGACTCGATGTGGACTGCATTGATCTTTACTACCAAATTCGAATAGATAGCACAGTACCCATAGAAGTTACTGTATGTAGTACTTTGCCCTTCTGTGAGTAAATCTATGCACTGGATTTAATAAGTAAATGATTGTTTCTGGGTGTTTTTTATTTCTACTTACAGTGAATGCCTAACTACTTTTCTATATAGTATAGTTTGAACAAGTCGAAATAGAAAAAAAAATTGGTTTATGCTCTATTATTTGATGGTGTCTGGACTGTGATCAAATTTTTATCATAGAAACCATCAAATACTTTATCATGGACTGTGAAAATTTCATGCATTTAAATATTAGATATTTAATTTAAGGTGTGTGAGATCTCTTGAAATTAGAACTCAGTGTACATGTGTACGTAATTTGTTATAATGTCTTATTATTTGATGATTTCTAGATTCGACTGTATGATCAATTTTTATCATGCACTGTGAAAATTTTATGCATTTAAGTGTTAGATGTTTACTTAGAGGTGTGTGATACCTATTGAGATAAGAACTTAGTACACGTGTAACTATTTTGTATTACTTTTTCTGTGTGTATATATTGCAATAGATTGGAGAATTGAAGAAGCTGGTTGAAGAAGGGAAAATAAAATATATTGGGCTTTCTGAGGCTTCTGCACCAACAATTCGAAGGGCCCATGTTGTTCATCCCATTACAGCAGTTCAGATAGAGTGGTCTTTGTGGAGTAGGGATGTTGAGGAAGAAATTGTCCCAACTTGCAGGTATGTGGGTCTTGAGAGCTCAAGATATTCACCTTAAAAGTTTCATTTTTAATGATTATAACTTCAGTTTTTAATTGTATAGGGAATTTGGAATTGGAATTGTGTCGTGTAGTTACAACATAAATTTTTATTTGTGTAGGGAACTAGGTCCTAGAATTGTGTCATATGGTTAACACTTCAGTTTTTAATTGTGTGGGGAACTTCATATTGGATTTCTCTATTAGCTAAAACTTCAAATGTTTTACTTGTAGGGAGCTTGGTATTGGAATTGTGGCATATAGCCCTTTAGGCCGGGGTTTCCTCTCTTCTGGGGCAAAGATTTTTGAAAACTTAGCAGATAATGATTCTAGAAAGGTATTTGCATCTAATCATTTTCATTTATATTAATAACTTTTATCCGTTATTATTTATAGAAATTATTATTGTTTATTTGTATTTTTTAAATAAAAGAATTAATATTTCTGCATTGGCCTTATGTTTACTTCTAAGTTGATTAAATCGTGGAAATTTTGTATTCTTCAAAGAGAGATCACAAGTTCAAATCCTAAGGGAGTGGGATATATATGCCTCGTGTGTAGCATAGTTAATTGTTTCTTACATGGAGTACAAGGTAGTCATATATTTTATTCATGAGCACCAATTGCAAATAGTCTATGAGTGACTAAATGCACCAAGGCTTTAAGTTCTTCCATTCCTAAAGGAAAACTCGTGAATTCCATTAACACTAAGTCTAGGTGTTTTTACATTGTAACAAGTCTATTGCAACTTTGGATGTATTTGTACGTAAATGATAAAGATAGTGGGCACCTTGGTAACAACCTTTGTTTTGTATTTCGTTAAAGATTCCTACCGCAAGTAGGAAGTTTTGAACTTTATTTTTTATTGTTTGGCTACTTCAATTTTCAAGTTCATACTAGTTATAATTAGAATGATATTTGATTGTGTGAAAGTACCATTTTTACAGATGTCGCCAAGGTTTACAAGAGAAAACCTTGAAAGAAACAAGGCTATTTTTGAGAAGTTGTCAACAATTGCTTTGAGAAAAGGGTGCACCCCAGGGCAACTTGCACTTGCTTGGGTTCATCACCAAGGAAACGATGTTGTACCAATCCCAGGGACAACCAAATTCAATAACTTGGAGGAGAACATTGGTGCTTTCTTTGTAAAGCCTACAACCAATGAGATGAAAGAAATAGAAGCCCTAATATCTTCTAATGGTGTCTATGGAAATCGATACAGCGATGAATTAATAAATTTGACATGGGTGTATTCGGAAACACCTCCTCTATCTTCATGGACAAAGATATAGGTGATTTTGATAGTAATATATATTTATGGCTAGTTATATGCAAGCTACAAAAGTGTGGATTTCAATTTTAAATAATAATAGTCTAGCAAAGAGGAAACTTAGAGTGTAAAACATGGAAATTTTGATCTACGTATTATAGAGTAAATGTTAAGTTAATGTGAATGTTTATAAGTGTTTATCCAATAAAATTATAATTGTTAATTGTATGATGAACTTTCAATGAAATTGAGGTGTGTATTTTCAATAACATGTGATAAACAAAGTTATTTGTGTTTTGGAGAGATCATTTTTCCATTGATTTTTCTATTTAGTCTAGGTCAATCATGTTATTCACTTTGAGGATGTAATTAAAATATGGATTTCTCCAAAATGCCCACTTTTTATGTTCTCATAAGTTTTATTCCAAATAATTTGAACTAATATTAGAGAGCATTATAATTAACTTAAACTTATTCCAAAGAATACAAACATGTGAAATTATATTAAATATATTTTTTATTAATACAAGAGATGTCTCAATTTATGAATTTATTCTAAATATAATAGAATTTGATCAACTTGTTGAATAATATGGCTTATTTATTTAAATAATATAGATGAATTTGTATTGATTTTCTATATTTTTTAAGTTACTTTACCTCGATATTCCAAATTGTTAGGAGTGTTCTCTTCATATTCCAATCTATTTGAACTTATTTCTATATTTTGGAGTAAAAGGGTGTTGTGTTGCTCATTTGTGGACCCTGCTTTCAACAAACTTAGAGCATACATCAAGTGATTTGTGTGCCCAGAGCGATTAGAGATTGTTTTCTTGTGTGCAATGTGAGACCTTTGAGTGTGTAGCCTTCCCATCCACCAGTCAAGCTCCTACCTTGTTTTCAATGTCTTGTTCTTTGTTGTTATGTTTGTTTCATTGTTGTTCTTCATTTTGTTAGCATATGATAGCTTAGGGTTAGAGCTTAGGTTTCTTTATTGCTTTCAATAAGCATCAAGCCCTCAAATGTTAAGCTAGAGCACCTTAAAACCATCACTAAATCAATGTCTTAGACAAATCAAAGAAAAATGAGGAAGAAATCGTAATCAAGCTCTAAAACCAATTGCACAAGTCATCAAAACCTTGACCTTAACAAAATTTGAAACCATAAGTGTCAGATCTTAAAACTACCAAGTGTCAGATTATACAATTTGACACCCCTAATCCCCACCCCCAGAAATACCTTCCATCTTTTTCTGATCATGGGATCGAGGGTCGAAGCATGTAGAGTAGATCAAGGATCCACAATCCCCTAAAATATTGAAAGGCAAAGATAAACATTAAAGGGCTTGGTCATTTAGAGTGAACCCTCAAGTCCTATTAGGGATGTTAACATCCCCAACCCCCGAAAGTATCAGGGACATTAATATCCTCAATCTCCTAAACAAATGCATGTTTGAAGGTCCAGTCCCCATAATAATTTTCAAATACCTTTTGAGGGATGTCACTACCCCTAACCTTTGAGAGAATTGGGGATGGTGACATCCCTGATCCCCAAAAGGGTTATCTTACATGCTAAGAATGCTTGCATGATGGATAACAAGGATGTTTACATCCCCGAACAGTGACACCTTTGAGAGTGTTTGTATGTAGAGTGTGAATAAATTGAATCAAGCACTATTTCTGTGTATGACTTTCATGGTGTAGTATATTAGTTTCCTTTCTACAAGTAGGTAGATAGGTGAATAAAACAAGTTTGATGATGATTAAGTCTTGCTTTTGTATGCTGAAGAAGGTATGTCAATTGTCACTCTAATGAAGTATAAATTTCAAGGCTGCCTCAAACACTCCAAGATAATGAATGAGCACCAAGAGATCATGGATACTAACTTGTCATGTAGACCTCATAGAATTTGTGACCAGTATGGTCAACCCCTAGGAGAGGTCATTCAAGGCTACATCATTGGTTCATTTTGGATTGGTGCAAGCAGTGTGTTTCTCCATTTCCCTACAATCCCTAGAACTAGTCATGACTTGCACAGAGAATTACCAACTCGAGGAAAGGAAGGTCTTTAGCAAATTGGGTGAGGAGATCCTTCATATTACCTCAAACACAATTGAACATGTGTTGCATATCCCTACCTATGACACCTATGCCAAAGACATTGTAGACCTAGGTGAAAAATATTTCAACCTGGACAAAGATTCCACTAGGTACATAAATGAGGAACTATTGCAGAAGCCCAAGAAGTTAAAAAAACTTGATAAGATAAACCTGCACTTAGTGTATCTTCATGAGAATGTCAAGAATTATGTTACTCTCCTCAATAAAGTGGGGGTTCCCCCAAGCCAAGCAGCTACAACCATAGATAGTCCTATTTATAAAGACTATCTTTAATAGGAAGGAAAAGATTGACAAGGGGAAGTTCATAAATGACAACCTTCACACCTAGCTAGCACAAGTAAAGTCAAATTCGAGGTTCAATATGACCTCCTACCTGGTCGACCTCTTTGCTTCTAAAGCCACATTTCAAGGGCTAAAGACAAAATGGTCACTTTCCAATCCCAACACAAGAATATACAACCATTATCCATATCTCAGACTCAATAGGAGCATAAAGAAGGCCAACTACAGGATCATCAATCATGCATTTGTATTTGTTTTCATCAAAACTATTAGAGGGGACTTTGCAAAAAGGATCTTCTCAGAGGCAAAACCCAAATAAAGAAGTTTGGGAGACATTTTATACAATTTAGAACTTTCTCCTACCTTAGCATTGTTGGTTGCACATTCCATCCATTTAAGCTCCCTAGGTACTCATCTCACAAATTTATTGTAATGGAGCTTTGCAGACAAGTACCAGATGCCTACACGCTTATAGTAAACAATGTGCGAATAGGCAGATGTCGTAGATGCTTCTCCACTAGTCAATTTGCTTCAAGTCGTTCTCTCTTGCATCGTAAAGGTGTTGCTACTTGATGGAAGGACACTAATGATGTGATTACTACTTGATGGAAGGACACTAATGATGATCACATAACTATTTAGGCTCCAATTCTTCTTTTGATGACTCTTCGCAAGATAATGATGACTCATAGGATGATTTTGAGCCTCTTACTATCGTTCTTGTTAGAGTAATAGACCTTTGAGTTATTAATTAAATCATTTCGATGTAATTACTAACTCACCTATTCACTCTAGATGCTTAAGCTTACCTTAGGTTTTCCCTTTTAGGGTTTCGTGTTTCCTTTTATAAGGATTCACCTCTTTATATTTTGTAAGGAGATTGTATTGTAATCATTTTGTTCATAGTAGAAATTCATTTTTTGAACATGGATATGATGTCTCTGGTTTTTTGGCCTCCATAGCTTCTTTTGTCTTCTGTCTTTGCTTCTTCCATGTGATAGGTTTGCATGCAGGTGTTCTTGGGAGATCAGCTTTCAACCTATTCTAACAATTCTAGCCTCCTTAGTCCCCGTGGATCCTTCTCCACCTCTTGCTACTAGTGTGACCTCCTATGGCCCTATGGATTCTACTCTTGTTCTACTTCAACCTTTGGTGGTTAATGGTCAGTAGTCTACTTCATGTTTTGATAAACCCTCTACGGGGATTTCCCCTCTTGATCCTACTTGTAATGATGTTCTAAACAATAATATTACCTGAACTAGTGTTAGTCATAGGCGGAAAGGTAGTTCTTCCTCCTCCTCAACGCTTTCCTGAGTTGTGAGCAAAATTTCTTCCCACCCTTGAGGTGGGTTTCTAGTTGTATTGCTAGTGTTTTGTAAGTGGTATATTTGGCCTTTGTTTTGTTGGCATTGGTTTATTCGTGACATGTTATATGCGGCTAGTTTGACCCAATTTTATATAGAGTCAACACCCTTGTTTTGATGTTTTTATAATTAAAAAACATTTACAACGCAAGGTATTGGTATCCTTATTACTCTAAGAAAACCAATTACAATCTTCACAACTTTTTCTATCACACTTATAATTACCTTCCTTTTCCTTCAAGGCAACATAGATGTATAGAATATCTTCAATATGACAGCCACCACAAAACATAGAAAAATCCAAAAAAAAATCTTTCAATAAAATAGAAGAACTTTTTTAACTAAAAGGTGACAAGTCACTAATATATTGCGTCGCAAAAAAAATTGTACAAGGTTGACAATACCCAATACAATAGACTTTTGATACCGAGGGTGGCATAAAGGAAAAACAATTATTTATGAGAACCAGAAAAACCCCATCCCATTATATGAACTTATTAAAAAAAAAACCCATTTGACATCAAAAGCTACCAACTACAAGGAGATGACATAGGTTATATAAAACATTCGAACAAGATGTAGAGTATAAGCAGAATTGTGGAATATGAACATGAATACAACAGGAGTTAATCCATCCTCCCACCAACATCTAAAGAAGGATCCCTCGAAGACTAAAAGAAAGAACAACAATTTAAGATCAACACCACCAAAGGAAAAGATCAATCACTCGAATATGGAGCATCCAAAGCCAGGGTCGAAGACACCAGGGTGACGAAAAATGGGCACACAATGGTTGAAGAAAAGATGTAAGGCTATGAATTTTCCTATAGATAGCCTCAGGAACAACTAGTCAAAGTTGAAGGAAGGATTGCAGAGTGTCTTCAAAAGTTTCGCAGATCAATCCATTCCCAAAATGTTTTAGAAAGGGAAATCCACCACAGATGCTCCATGATATGGAACAAAGACACTAGGGTGACAAATATGGGCACCTAACGGTTGAGTTGTAGCATTCTCCATAATAGCCTTAGGAATAACCAGTCAAAGTTGAAGGAAGGATTGCAGAGTGTCTTCAAAAGTTTCGTAGATCAATCCAACCAATAGAGAAAACATATCTCAGCACAAGCCGCATTAGAAACTAGCTCGTACATCTCCATAAAGCCCCCAAGTGTTGATGTGGTTGTGCCCAAAGAAAATGAATGGAGATAAAATTCCAATTCAGGACAAGTGAATAAAATATAATAATGGAATAGACTATTGTTGCATCCAACAGTATGTCCATGTAGTCAGACAAAAAAAGAGATGCAACCTCTAAAATAGAGCTATTAGGTAAGTTGTGAGCCAATCTTGTCCATTACTTTTTTTTATTTCTATCTCAACATGCACACAAGGAAGTATGAAAACTCTACTCAACTTCTTTGTCATACTTTGTAGGGTCACTACATTCCCAAGAAGTTTTAGAAAGGGAAATCCACCACAAAGGCTCAATGAAATTTTGCACTTGACGAGTAACCTTCAACAAAAGACACCAGTAGAATGAGAAAAAGTTTTAAGGAGTTTACAAATTAATAGGGGTACATTTCCCAAAAAAACATGTTGACCAAGAATAATTAAACCAGCAAGTTTAAAAAATAATGTACGAACAGACATAAGCCATAGGTTGATGATATAAATGTGAAGGCATTTTCACATAGCAAGATATAAAAGGAAGAATGACATGTGTAAGGGGTAATATAAACCAATCCAAGCAAAAAGAACCTGCCCTACAAAAGGACCACAAAATCGTTAGAGAAATAAAACAGGGATTAAATGTAATCCATTGGTGGCTTCCAAGGATCTTCACAATAGTTGCAAAGGGTGATGATGAAACACTTCACATGATTAGAGGATACATCAAAAATTTGGAAGGAAAAATGTGATCATCCGAACCAACTGGGGCATGTACAATATAATCATGTATGAGAGGGGCGGAAATGACCCAAGCCAGTTCATATTAAGGAAATAGCTTGGACTCAATTTGGAAGCTTCTTAAGAATGTTAGTTAGAGATGGAATGAGGTCGATCATGTGTCAAGGCCTTATGAAGTTATTCATCATAAATAAGCTTTCAATCAAAAACAATTCTCAATGATATATTCTCATCACTAGCCTTATTTGCTAAACATTGGCACAACTATTTGCTTCCCTAAAGAACGCAAAATTTCATACGAGTCAAAACTCTTAAGAAGGGAAATCATATGCTCCAAAATGTATCACAAGTTCCAAGAAACCACTGATGTCTGAGGCACTACATTCACTGTAATCAAGGAGTCTGCTTCAATCTAAATTTGTTAAAATCCAAAACTTATGTACAAATAGAGACCAAATCTGAGAGTCGAAAACTCAACAACGATATTAGTACCCATTGGTAATGACTTGCAAGTTGCTTCAATAACTTTACCTTCATGGTTCCCGAATATTACTCTAGCACCAAATTTATCTGGATTGCATCTAGTTACTCCATCAAAGTTCATCTTTAAGAGATCAAAAGTTGGAGGGTTCCACTTGGCTTTCAAACGCAATCTATTTGTGTCATGTTATGGCATCAAGCCCTGTTGAGAGGGGGTATCTTAATAAATGCCATTCTCTCAAAATGGTTGCATCCCGTGAGGAAGAATATTGCAATTCCTTATAGCATTACTCATTGTGATTTTCATTATAGATTTCTCAATCTTTTGCAAAACCACCTTAATAGGAGATGTGTGCTTTTCAAATATCCTACTATTTATTTGAAGCCAAATGTTCTAGCGAAGGATGTATAGGCTCAACTCCCAAATACTACAAAATAATCTTTAACCTTATGCCCCCAAATTTGTTTTAGAATCAATTTAATGATTATCCAAGTACCTGAAGAACTTAGAGGTTTGTGATCATGTCATGAGTCTTCCTAGAATAAAGCATTTTCCCCATTGTGGATGACCATATGTAGGAGAACATCTCTATAAAAGGACATAAAATTCTACATTTTGGAAGCAACTGGAAAAACTTTCAAAGTAAATATCATTTGCCTGTCAAAATTGCTCAAATACTTTTCCTTTAAAAGTTTGCATCATTAAGCGTTAGGATTAGAGTAAATAATCCAAATCATTTTCACTCCTAGGGCTCTATTTTGAATAAATATATTCTTGATTCCCACACCACCTATATCTTTAAGAGTACAAACCTTATCCCAAGCAACCAGTGAAATTTTATTCTTACCCTGTGACACAGGAAGAAAACGGCCCTCTACCCTTCAATCTCTCAAAAACATAAAACACAAAACACAAAGTAATCGTGGAGACTATGCTCCAAGACTATTAGATTACAAAAAGAAGCATAGTTTCTATTCTCATAGAATTTGTAAATACACTTCTCAAAATTATGGCCTTGCCATTGGCCTCACATGCTCAATGTCACACATGGAAACACACTCTATAGCTCAATTTGTAGTCTCACCCCTTTGTATATTTCTATGCAACCCCACACCTTGGATCGCCTCAACCTCGTACCCACTCATGATTGGAAGTCCACACCTTTTTATTCATGCACTTGTCTATCTTTGAACCATTTTAATATTTGTTGGTTCTTGGTGGATGGTGTTTCGATTTCCCTCAATGTCTGGTGGATGGGACTGAATTGATGCCTTTTCCAAAATAAAATTGGCCTGCCATTTGATTGGCTTTTGTCTTCAACTTCCTCGTGGGGTTTCTAACACCTTCCCAAGTCACAAATTTTGTTTCCCTAATTCTACTTTCACAAATTATTTTCCCGATTCTAACAACATTTTGTCTTCTTGCTTGGTCATTCCAAATCAGCAGCTTTCCATTCGATGGAACCATGTCATTAGACAATGTTCTTGCTTTACCTTTTCACTAGTCAATAGAAGTTAAATTGATTATTTTGAAATTGATTTTCTCAGCTCTGCTAGGGTTTCATGAGTACGGCGTATTGTCTGTGTCTTTGCTCTGGGCTTTCCATCTATCATACCGCATTTACTGTGGGATTTTCGCATTAGGGTTAGCTTTTAGTATGGCTCCAGCCAACTTCGGCCCAACAATTGTTGCTGGTGCGCGAGTTGAAGCTTCGGACAACCATGGTGCCTCCTCTGAACAAACGTCCTCGCAAGTTCGTCCCGAAGGTTTTTCATGAGGTAACCCTGATATTGTTCTTAATCTACAAGAATTTGATTCTGCATGTGAATGGTTAGAAAAGCATACTCTGATTGGATATTTTGTGGGTTGTACTCCTCCTGAAAGTATCCTCAAAGACTGGGTTAACAAGAGCTGGACCCCTCATGGGGTCTGCCTTGACGATGTGCAAAACCTTACCAAAGGTTTTTTTCTTTTCCATTTTCCTAACCCTTCTCAGGCGGAAGCGGTTTTTAACCGCGGACCCTGGACTGTTAGGTCTTCCCTGCTTGTTTTCCAGAAATGGTCTCGAGACTTCACCGTCTCGGACGACAAGAAACTTAGGGTTCCTGTTTGGGTCGAATTTCCTGGTCTCCCCTTGCCATGCTGGCCGTTCATTGAGTCCATTGCTAAAACCCTTGGTAACGTCATTGTCATGGAACATGACAAATTTTTCAATGCCCGTCCCCAGAAGCGTGTCTGTGTTGAGGTTGACCTTTCTAGGGACCTCAAAGACACTGTTGAAATTCAGATTGGTGCCCACACCATTTCTCAAAAAGTGCTCTATTTGAACCTACCCAACACCTGCTATCGGTGTCAATCGGCAGAACACAAGATTAAGGATTGTCCGTTAGCAACCCCTCGGGTTAAGTCATTGCCAAAGGAAGCAACGACCAAACACTCGGAAGCCGGAAAAAAAGAAGAATGGACTACAGTTTCACGAAAAGGCAGGAATGCCTCGAGCTCCAAGATGACACAAGCTACTTCCGCTGTGGTGTCACCTTTGGAACCCTCGGCTGGAAAATCTCCTTCTTCCAGTGATCTGCCACCGCCGTTTGTTTCAAACCCTGTTATACAAGGGAAAAGCCCTGCAGCGAAGCCTTCCACTCCTGAAGTGGTGCTCGCACCACCAGTGGATTCTTCGGTTTATTCTCGGCCTTTGCATCGGTCTCGCAGTCCTGATGGACACACGGACGACCCAGAAAAAAGACGGTTTACCTCTTCTGGTGAATTACTCCCCAATTTTGGCTCTGTACCAGCCTTCTTGCAGAATAGCTTCTCCTCTCTTGGGGACGAGGAAACCATGCAAGAGTTTTTATGAATTTTTTGTCATGGAATGTGCGAGGTCTAACTAACCTCTCCAGAAAGTACTATTTGCGAGATACTTGTCGTAGACTTCACAGTCTGGACGTGCTTTGTTTACAGGAGGTTAAGATCTCTAGGTTTCTTCTTAACTATGCATGTCGTGTCATCTGGCCGAACGACATTATTTTTTCTTCTCAGCATGAAGCTGGTAAAGGTGGTGTTATTACTATTCTGACACCTCGCTTTCATTCTTCTGTTATTGCTCATGGTTCTGATCCGATGCAGCGTGTCACCTAGATTTTGCTTTCTTTTCATAATCATTATTTTGGTGTCATTAATGTTTACGCCCCCAATGATGCTGTTGAAAGATCTCAACTTTGGCGCTG
>MU226229.1:281896-297277 GCA_018584345.1 Thuja plicata
TAATTTAGTTTGTATATATATATATATATATATATATATATATATATATATATATTTGTATATTTTTTAATTTATATTTTAAATATGTTTTAGTTTTTATTTGAATTCATAGATGTATATGTATATGTATATATTTTTATTTAGTTATTTAATGCTCAATTTAAAATATGTTGTTAAAACCTTAGTGTGACTATTAGGATATCTAAGGTTTTATGATTGAGCGATTATTAAAGAGGAATTATTTTAATGGATTAATTATTAATATCAAGGAGATATTTATTTCAAGGAGAATTATCATATAAAAGTTATTTAATTGTATTTTTATAATTTTGTAATTATAATTGAAAATTGGTAATTATTTCTTAGAAGTATTTATAAATTATTTTATAAATAGATCTATAGGAGATGTTAATGTTTTATCAATATGGAGTATTTAATTATTTCTAGTTAGTGATTTTTAATGAATTTGCATAATTAAGAATTATAAATTTGTTTATTCTTACGTTGACATTATATTCGATTTTATGCATTCTGAAAAGAATTGATTACACCATGATGTGTTTTGGGTGCGTGATTAAATGAAATGTATATTCTTTTGTGTTATCATGTTTTCGGGAATCTGTTGGGTTAGATGACCCTAGGACTTAAAACCAGAGGTTTGGGATTGTTATTTTGCATGGTATCTGTTGTGATGTTAATTTGTAATTTATAATGGTGGCATAGTCCTGATTTCCTATACCCAACCTAATTCTGTTATGATGTGCTTTATGGTCTTATGAGAATACTGTGGATGTGTTTGTGGTTATTGAGAACCTATGTGCTCTTGAATGGGCAGGATGCGATTTGTGATTAGGTATATCTTCTTGTGTTGATCTTGAGCCTAGGTAGGTTAACTAAGTGTATAGTGGGGAAGGGGCTTGCAATGGGGGTCAAGGACCCTAAGCGGTTACTAGGTAAACCCATTGGCAAGTTACTTAATAAGTGAAAATATGTTACATTCAAGGGGTTTAAAATGAACTAATAAGATATTTGAGTCGCCACCCATGCCTTGAGTGTTGCCACATGATAGGATGGGAGTTGGGATCCTTGTCTTCGCGAAAGGATCACTGAGCCACATAGTGTCACTTGGAGGCCAGGGTCAAGAGGTACTACTAGGGTTAACTTCAAGGTTGGGCTTATGTGATGACACTTCCCTATATACAGCTTAGGTTATCCTACGTGTGTCGGTTGCTTTTGGTGTTGTTTAGTATTCTTTGTTTTGGATTAGAGTGCTTCTAGGATCTTCTTATGCAATTGAGTATGAGGTCATGTGTTCCTTGTTTGCATCCTTGTTGTATACCCCATGTGATGGGCCTGTTACTATCTCCTCAGCACGGTGGGAGTGGACCTTTTGTTCCACGTGGTCGGGTGGTAGTGATTCTTATTACCATTGAGATTCCGAAGGATTCTTTTTCATGCTTGGATGTTCCTTGTTGCAGTTTCAGCTTCCTAGTCTTTTGGAGACTTGCTCAGTTACTTGAGTTGTGTATTTGTATCATATGTATATGTTGGTTATCATCCTTTTGAGGATGCATTGTATTATTTTATTATGTATTATTACATACCCTGCAACTTGTGCAGTGGATGTTGATTAGGTAGTATACCTTATGGTATCAGTTGTATGTGTAATCTTTAATATTGAGATGTACGTTATTGGTTTCAGATTATGTAACCTTTATGTCAGTTCTTTATTATTGTAATCGTAGATTAGTTTGTTTAAGTAATTCTACGTCAAGGAACCCTCGAGAAGAGTTATCTATGTATGAGTTGTATTTCATGTATGTCATGTACTTCATTGTGTTGCTTCCGCATTGTTATTAATATTATTTGTAAACATTTAAAAAAAAAATTATTCCGTGAACTTAGTGTCATGTTTAGGTTAAGTTCTCCTGGGTTCCCTGGCGGGGCATTACAGATGTCAATTGTTGATTCACCCGAGATGTTGCTGCAATAGACACACCGAGTAGGAAAAAAAATTGGAGTAGAACTCACCAAATGGAGTTAGGTAGTCAAACTACCCTTTCAGGTTGTTGGCAACCTGCAACGAATTCCATCGTTGTGTAGAGGAGGTGAAAACTCTTTTTTTCCTTCTCCAACATCTCACCGGAATGACTATCACCCTCTACTCACATCTCCGCTCACCACTCTTCTCTCCTCTTGTAGATGTACATCTACTATGTGTCGTCCTCCTCCACCGAAATCTTCATCTTCTCTTTTCCTTCATAGGATTCAACCCACCATTGACCGACCTCCTCCACCAAATAACCTCTCCACTCTTTCTCTCCATTGTGGATTTCAATCCACCTCAATCTGACCACCTCCACCAATGCCTGACAATGTCTTCCACATGTTCTATATGCACCCAACCAACATCCATAGACAAATCTGCAACTATATCTAATCCTACCTTTAACAAAGGCAAACTAAACTCAATATCATAAAACTCTTCAGAATTTACCTCAAGATCTTTTACCGCTCCAACATGCTCATTTTATCATATGTAGGCTCTTCACATTCCACCATTACAAACACATTATTTTACCTCTATTGCTACAATGTTTTCTTCTTTTCCTCTTGTTGCATCTTCTTCTTCCTTAGGTTGTTCAGCTACATTTGCAATCAATACAAACAACTCTTCAATCTTCTTGATCTCTTCTCAAATAAGCACACAGTCTTTTTCCACTCATTGATCAAATATCGTCCTGTATATGCCTCTTCGTCAAGAAACTCTCGCTTTTATCAAGTTCTTTATCAAACACTAGACCTTTTATACTGATATGTTGCATCCACGACCTCCAAAGGTTATTTATCCATTTCTACAAATCTTCCCACTCTCATCTCCTATTTTATCTCTTCTAAGACCTCTCACGTCTCTTGTCTTAACCTTTGCACTTCCCTCTCAATCACAGTCATCCATCTCTTCTCTCTTTCTCCAACACAAAAAAATGTCAAAATCCAACCAATCGCAATCATCGCTTCTTCTTTCTTTTCTCCATCAATAACTTTGAGTCTTTTCAACTCTCATCGTTGTACAACTCATTTACACTTACCCTATCTCTTGAGCTCCTCTCAATCTCACCACTTCACTTTGTTTCCACAACTTGTCCCTCTTAGCTCTATATTTTTTAGGACTCTACATGCACCTATAAAAATCCTCTCGAACTTCTCAGGCAACTCAACCACTTCACCTCCACCCACAAGTCCTCGTGCAAGCTGCCTCACAATCAGCACTCTGCTTATCCACTCAAAACCTCTGGCTCTGATACCAATTGATGCAGGAAGAAAACTTCCCTCTACCCTTCAATCTCTCAAAAACAAAAAAACACAAAACAAAAAGTAATTGCAGAGGCTCTATGCTCCAAGACAATTATATTACAAGAAATATAGTTTTTATTCTCATCAAATTTGCAAATACACTTTTCAAAATTATGGCCTTGCCATTGGCCTCACATGCTCAATCTCACACATGGAAACACACTTTATTGTTCAATTTGTAGTCTCACCCCTATGTATGCTTCTACGCAGCCCCACACCTTGGGTCGCCTTAACCCCTTACCCCCTCATGATTGGAAATCCACACCTTTTTATTCATGCAATTGTCTATATTTGAACTGTTTCAATATTTGTTGCTTCTCGGTGGATGGTGTTCTGATTTTCCTCAATGCCTGGCTGATGGGATTGAATCGATGCCTTTTCCAAATTGTTTTTGGCCTGCCATTTGATTGACTTTTGTCTTCAACTTCCACGTGGTGTTTCTAAGGCCTTGCCAAGTCACAGATTATTTTTCCCTAATTCTACCTTCACAAATAATTTTCATGATTCCATTGGCCTTTTGTCTTCTTGCTTTGTCATTCCAAATCAGTAGCTTGTCATTCGATGAAACCATGTTGTTAGGCAACGTTCTTGCATTACCTCCTCACTGGTTAATGGAAGTTGAATTGATAATTTTTGGAGGCATTTATTTTACAAAACAAATGATTCACATTTATACATAACTTGCCTAATTTAGCATAGGCTACAAGCTAACTGGTGAAGGTTGCATAATTTGAAATGGTCTTACGCCTGCTCAACAAATTCATTTTGTGCATATCATGCAAACATTTCTTTGGGCATTCGATCAAACAATCCACATGCCACATATGTGCATAGTTGGCATTCTCGTTCATGCTTAATTTGCATCACTGAATTCCATGGGACGATATCTCTTTGGGAATCTAGTCAAACATTTCATGAGCCTTCTTTTGTGTTGCCGTTGTAGTATTCTTTGTTGTATGGTCATACATTGTTCCAAAGCTCTCATTTTATCACATCAAGGAGGATGTTGGCTAAAGTTTTTGAATATGGCTTTGCACCTACAAGTTGCATTTGCTTTAAAGTTTCTAAAACATTTTCAAAAAGAAAATCATTTTGCACATATCTCGTTACAATGATATTCGATGAGATGGAAACCCTACAAGGTAGTTAGTTAAATACTTTGTAATGTCCCCATTTTTCAGCAGGTCATTGAAATGATGCTCCCAGGTCATTATTGCGATCCTCGTGGTCTGGCGAGGGGTTTAGAGGGTCTTTGGTGTGAACTTACTATTTATAGTAAGTCAAGGGATAGTTCCGATGAACTCAGATAAGTTAGAGGAGTTGAATGATGCTCTCGGTTTTCATTTCTGGCTTCCGGTTTGGGCTCCAAGAATCTTGGAAAGAGCGTCTATTTTTAGTAAGTCGCCCTGTCAGGTTCATTCATCATTTTTTATCATCAGGATCACTTTACTGCAAACAGATTTCGATTCTGATGCTTCTTCAGTGGTTTTCGCAAGACGGGTGAATTATTATTATTATTTGATTAAATTTGCTAAGGTTGTCATTATTGTTGGTATTATATGTTGGGCACCTTAGTGTTATAGCTCGTCGGAACCAAGATGAAAAGTTTTAAATCTTGGGCACTAGAAACAAGGGCCTTGTGTGTCATAATTTCCTGATATTGATGAAAAGGTCATTTTTTGGAGCCAAATGAGTTAATAAATTATATTACTCAATATGTGCCTAAGTATAAAAGTGCTTCAAGTGAAAAGTGTGTGAGAGAAGACACTTTTTAATTATAAAAGCAATAGGCAAGGCATTCATTCACCATCTATTGAATATTAATTATTGAATTTGTTCTTGGGAATTGTTCCTACTTTCTATGCCCTAGCCAGGGTCAAATTAGTTGATTGAAGACTGATTCTTCTTCATCTAATCCACAATTGATTGTTGTTGTATAATCAATTGCCTGTAATCAATTGTTGTATAATCGATTGTTTCATTCTTCTTTCCTACTGTCTGCCTGTGGTTGGAAAGAATTATTACTGAATTTGTCTATGCACACTGAGGGTGCGAAGTAATTCTGGATATTAAGGGTATCAAAACAGGCTATGATATTACGACCTCTTCCTGATTTCAAAATTGAAGCTGTTTGAAATGGAGGAGTTTTAAGACTTATCGATTGGCATATCGATCAAGTCCTTGGCATTGGGTGAATTGAGACGTGGTTACAGTGGCAGCGTGGAGAGGGCTTATGATTGGCAACGCTGGTTCAGGCGGCTGTGAGTGGTAGTTCCTTAGGCAGCGTGGGTGGAAGAAGACAGACAACGGCTGATTGCTATAGCAATCATTAATAGCTCTTGCAGTCAGCAATAAACCGTGGATGCTCCTCCTGCGTGACGTATTGATACAAGCCTGCGAAGTGGAAATGAGGTGCCACGGCTGGTAGACATGTCACGTGTCCAGCATACAGTCTCAGCCAAATACAAGATACCGCGTGGGGCTGCCAAGCATCATCAATCGGTGGCAACAGCAAATAGCATGAACCATTGAATGGGAAGACTGATGTAAAATGGTATTCGTCAAATACACTCTTTCGTATTTGATTAAATTAGTTATGTAATTCAGAATAAATGAATAAACGTTCGTGAATACATTCTCCAGGAAGTCAATTAAATAGTTTAATTAAAATAATTGCTTATGTTGGCTGTGAAATATCGAATGGAAATTGAGTAATTTTATATAGAGGAGTTTCTTGTTGCAATTATACATGAATCAAGGTGAATTATAAGTAGAGCCAGGATTTGGACTCATGACAATATGCCTGCCAACTGTTTGATGAAATGTCAAAAGTATGATTTGTTTAGAAATTGATTAAAATTACATGGTTTGAAGATGAGGCCAAGTTAGGTTCATTACATACTTCAAGTGTGTTGCCTATATTTACACATTTTGTGGTTGTTTCCATAGAGGAGAGAGGAGAGACAACGCCAATCCAAAAACAACCTTTGAGTTTTTTTTACAAATCAAGCAATGGGCCCCATGGCATCTTTAGGACAATCATAAGATAAATGGGGATTGCACTTAATACTAATTTAATCATGATTAGTTTACCCTCCAGAGAAAGCCATCTAAATTTCCATGTAGAATTTCGCTAGATATGGTAGAAATCACTTCACCCCAAAAAAGATGTTTCTCTTTACCTAAGATGAAAGATAAACCAAGATATTTACAAGGATGGGCTTCAGTTCAAAAGCCCTAAAATCTCAAAGGACTCTCTTGAATTAAAGAAGTGTTCATGAATAAGATTTTCAATTTCTCCTTATTTACAAATTGACTTGAAGCATTCGAGTAATCATTTAGATTTTTCTTTATAGACATTGATTCTTCCAATGAAGCTTGGCCAAATAAAAGAGTGTCGTTTGCAAAAAGGCAATAGGTAAAAGCTTTTGGATATGAGGAACGTTTTACTCCTTTCCACCGAGAAGAGGAATGAGCCGCTTTGATAGACCTACTCAAAGCCTTAGCCATCAAAATGAACAGGAATGGAGATAAGAGGTCACCTTGTTGAATGCCCTGAGTTGAAGTGAAAAGACCACATGGACTCCCATTTACTAGGACTGAGAAATGTGCTCCTAAGACACATGCATTATCGCTTTGCACCTTTTTTTCTAAAATACGAGATAAGATTTGTTTCATTATTTTCTTGCTTAATTGTTTTTATAGTCCAACAAGTTTGATTTCAATTTCGAACTTTTTAACTTGATTTACAAGCACTAAAAGGAATAAGAGACCAAGTGCAATAAGCTACCAAGTTTGGAGTATGCATTTTAGGTGGGGAATTGAACATTCGTGGAGATCTTGTGTGTCTTCATAAGTATATACAACAATGCTATGTATGAGTAAAATGATAAAGAAAATCTTGGTTTTGTTCTTTGGTGAAGGATTTATAGTTATGATTAAGAAGTTTAGGATCATGGTTTATATAGGTTAATTATGAAATTATTTTCATATATTTATAATTAGGATGATATTTGGTTTTGTAGAAGCGATATTTTGTAGAATATATCAAGGTTTATAGGAGAATCTTGAAAAGAATGAGGTTATATTTAAAAAGTTGTCAGCTATTGCTTTGAACAAAGGGTGCATTCTAGGACAAGTTGCACTTGCTTGGGTTCAACACCAAAGAAATGATGTTGCATCAAAAATCCTAGAGATAACCAAAGTCAAGAACTTGGAGGAGAACATTCATATTTTTTTTGTGAAGTTTATGGAAATCGATACAATACATTGATTATATAATAAAGTCAGCCTATGTTGTGTATTCTATTTAGACCTCACATTAAAACATGTCTAAGTTTGAACATGCAACAATTTACAAACATGTGATACAAAAATAAATGTAATATGAGTAAGATTTAAATAAAGTGAATACAAAATTATAAAAGAACGATAAATCTAAAAAGAAATTATAACAGGCAAAAACAACTCAATGATCAAAATGAATATAATTTAAATCTTTAATTCTAAAGAGAATCAAACAAGATATGTAAGCAATATATATCCACTAACCATACTATAAGCATTAAGAAACAAATGAATTTAAATCCATTGTATAAAATGAAGTGGCTGAGATGGTATACCTTTATGCAAACACCATCCTTCAAGCCCTAGTAGAATGACAGCCCTATGACTACACAAGGTCAAAGCCCAACCCCTCTAATAATTTAAAACAACAGTCGTTAAATTGCACTGCTTGCAACATCCACTGGTTAAAAAATCATTTTTTTTATGAATCTGATATGATGTGTCTCTTGCTTGATTTTACATGAAGTTCAAGGTTACAATATTACCCGAAGTTCTTTTGTAACACCACTTCAAAATATATTTTTAAATATAAATCCTGAAATTAGTAGATAAGAATGTGACCTTATTTTATTTTCACAAGTTCTTTTATCGATAAAGAGGGTTTGATGTTTAGACCCCACCCAAAAAAACAAGGGATTACCTCAATATAAATGGGCAGTATTAATTGATAATAATACATAAAAAATAATTGATACTTCACATGACAATAGGTGAGTTTATAGCACTAAGACTTTTTTTTGTAGCGTTTAAGTTGGTGTTTGCTAATGGCTTGTGAATCTCGATAAAAAATTATTTAATCCCTCAGCCTTCTGCAACCATGTGCAGTAGGATTTGATCTGTCATTCACTCACTGTTATTTATCTCTGTTGCCTTTTACCTTGACTTTATTTCAAGAAGTGAAGACAAAACCACTATGGTGGTAACCAACATATCACAAAGACAATTACCATGGCAATTTTCACTTGTTTCCTGTAGTGGCTTTGTTCACCTCAATCAAGAAAATCTTGGCTACGTACGAATGGTAGGTGTTCATAAATACAGCTAACATTTTTTTCCTATTAGAAGCTCCTAGTCTCACCTTCCATGGTCAAATATCATTTCTTGTCCATATGTGTGCAAGATTCAAAGGTAAACAGGTTTGAAAAAATAATTAGTAAAACATTTAAACCATAGTCAACAAGAGACGGAGGTACTTAGACACACCTGAGAGTGTACTGGTACTGTTACGGCTAATTTTTAAAAATAGATGAGGTACTTGGAGATGCCATTTTTTTTAATATAAGCTAATAATCTTCAGAAAATGTCATGACATAGAACATTGAAAACAAGAATAATAAATCAGTCATACAGGAACAGTAAATAGTCAAGGCAATTTCTTTTCAAACCATTACAATGACAGGAAATCAGTCACACAACTGTTTATGTCCTTCTCAAAAAGTCTTCACCGTGAGCGAATCTGATCACTATAACTTTGCATGGATTTTTGTATCATCCAAAATATCAGCATGAAACATTGTGCAGTCCTAAATTTATTTATTTTTTGCCTTCCTTTTTTCATCAGCGTGGAATTTACATAAGAATAACTAGTGGCAAAGACTAGTGCTAGCATTAGGAAAAATAAAGAAGGCAAGAAATGACTAAAATAGACCTGTAATAGCCAGGACTAGCTTGGATGTTATAAGGCTTCAAGGCAATCACTGTATGAAATTGAAGCATTCCCTTTAAAGACTAACTAGAGACTCAGTACACCAAAGCCAAATATGCAAGTGCAAATACTAATCTGGAAAAAGGTTTGTGTATGATGCATAAATGCACACAAAATGAAGGTATGATCATAACCAAGTATCAGATGTTTAATATGGATGAATAAATCAAACTTTGCAAATGCTTGCAAGCAGTGGTCAAACAAGCAAGAAGAAACATTTTTCATTTTTAGATAGAGGTTATAACCCTTTCAAACCTTCACAAATTCATGATTTATTCATCCATAATTAACTTCTCATACTTGTTTATGATCCTCATACTTTCATTATGTGTGCATTTATTTAACTTTAGTGTACTGAGTCTCTAGTTAGTTTTTTAAGGGAATGCTTCAATTTCATACAGTGATTGCCTTAAAACCTTATAACATCAAAGCTAGTCTTGGCTTTTATTATTACAGGTCTATTTTAGATATTTCTTGCCTTGTTTACTTTTCCTAATGCTAGCACTACTTTTTGCCTCTGGTTATTCTTATGATATTTCAGTTCCACACTAAATAGAAAGTGTCAAAAGTGCATCGGATGTAGAAAATCACCACAAAATGGGCGATCTCGTGTTTGAAAGGTAGCACAAACTTCAATAAACTAAAAGCACAAGAACACCAACAAAACTCATAAGGGTAAACAGAAAATATGTATTATTGTATTTGATAATATGGTTTATCCGACTACTATGTTCCACCGAGTTTCCTATGGGGGGTGGGCTTCAGGGATGAGGGACCAAGGGCCTAAGATTGGGGATGGGGGGACAACGACAAGGGGGTGGCACCTACACCTATAGTACTTAGAGTGAGTATAAGAACTGTAAGTGAAACTTTTCCACACTGTAAAGTTTACACTAATAAACATTGAAAACATGATAATGAAAATTTACAATTCGAACATTAATAATGGTAGGCAGTGTTTTGGAACTCTAAGAGCAAAGTGCAAACCAAGAATAAATATAAGAATTACAATGAAACTTCGGAATACTACGTTAATTTTAAAGTTTTAAACTAATTAACATAAAAAAACATGGAAATGATTGAATACCAATAAGAATGGCGGATGGAGGTTTGGGTCAAGGGGCAGTGCCCTTTGTGGGGGTATCAATTGTGGCTTTGCCTATGAATATGCAGAGATTTGCAACAAGGGATATGTATTATGCGTATTTTATGATCATGATTCATCACAGGCCTATCACTTGCTTAGATTTATAGTTTGATGGGGGTTTGGGGGCAACACCAAAACGAGGCTAAGGGTGGAATCCCTCGCAAGGGTCTCGGGTGAGAGAGATGTAGAGAGATAGGTCTAGATCTTGGGGGTAGAGAAGAGAGGGAGATAAAAAGAGGTAGAGGGAGGATAGAGGAGGAGTGATAGGAAGAGAGAGAGATAGGTATAGAGTTTGGGGGAGAGGAAGAGAGGGAGAAAATGTTGATAGGAGCTTATTGATTATTGAAATTTTGACCGAGTCTAAAAATTTATAAATCTTCTAAAACCTAGAGTCTTCATTATAACTCCTAGAGATCTCAAACCACTCTCAAACATCCTACCAATATATACTTAAATGTTGTTTTTCATGTATATATTTTGATGAAGAGATTGAAACTGACTTGAAGACAACGATGCCATTTCCACAAATTTTTCAACATTTTTTGTTTAACACCCAAGTTTCTAAGTGGGGGGCTATGGGAGGCTCCTAGGCATCCCCAGGACAACTAGGGGACTCGCAGTAGTCCCAAAGATGTCCTGTTGTCTCGATGGGATCCCAGCAGCAGTAGCAGTTTGGCAGGGGGATGCCCCCTTCCCTGAAATAATGAGGAAATGAGGGGGATGTGTCCCTGCATTGCACTTTCTGACTGTGTAATAATTATTTGTCAGCTTTCGAGTAGTTATAAGAATCAGTTTTAGAGTCAGTTAGTCAGCAATTATGTTCCTCTTGACAACTGTTGGGTCATTTTGTGTGTCATCAAGCAAAGAAATAAAATCTAGTTAGATCAACTCTAATCCTTGTCTGGCCATCTTTGGTCTACTTTGTAATAGCTTCATGTGCAAACAAAGATTTAATGCTTTTGATATTAAAAAGCATCAAAACAAGGGTGTTGGCCCTTACAAAGACAAGCCAAAAAGGTCATTTACGACAAGGTCAAGAATAGACCATTAACAACACACTAGTAGAACAACTAGTAAACCACATCAAGAGTGAGTAGACAACTCACCCACAACGTGGGGAAGAGAATGAGCTATTGAGGCACGATCTTTCCTACGCTGACGGACAACCGTCCAAGCAATAGATCCTATTCTGTATGCAATAGTTCTTGTTTATCCTATGAGGCAAACATTTGGGGTTGTTGCCTAGACCAACTCGGGAGCGACAGGCTATTTAATGGTGTACGAGGGATAAATGGGCCAACCCTTTGACAATGGCACTCGAAGGGATGACGACGGGAGGATGGAATTGTACGAGGGCGAAGATACTTTGACGTCGAACTTCATAATTTTGTTACGCCCGGCAATTGAGACTTACGTACGGAGAGAGGCCACCGAAGCAAAAGTACCAGAGGGTGCAGTTTGGACGTCTCTCGAAGTAAGTCTCCCCGTCAACCAATTGTTGAACCATCTCCCTCGTCTACTCGCGTAGACATCCCTCGCGCAGACATCCCTCGCCCAAAGGAATCGATGGGAGGAAATTGAGCGAGAGCAACGCCACCAGCAGATCCTCTGCAACTTTGAAGAAAATAACCGCTAGGAGACAAAAGAACATGATGGGGCCCGGCGAAGGGGAAACAATCACTGAACCTTGAACCTTTGGGAAAAGAATTAAGAATAAAGAAGACACTTTAAATTGTAATAATACCAGATTACTGACATACATTGTATACGAAGGATGAATTAATACAAAAGTGTTTTTCCAATATATGATGTTTGCTTGCAAGAATTAATGTCCAATCTATTAAATAAAGATAAAAATAGAAGAGAATACGTAGAGGAGTGTGAAGCCGCTCAGAGAGCCTTGATCCTTGAGCAACAGGCTGAAAGGAGACGGAGGCTTAGGCAACTGGCGGAAGAGCAACTGGACCGAGGTGAAGGCAATCAGATTGAAGGCGGCCGAAACGCAAGAAATAGGGAGGGTCTAATCAAGGAGACTCGACAACGATTGGATCTTCTTGAGGAGACCCGACATCAATTGAGGGATCTGTCACTCACATCGCGCACAGAGGCCAGGAAGACCCAAAAGAGGGAGGAAGAGACCAAGGAGGGAGAGGACACTGGGGCTACCAAGAGTGTCTGATGGACACAAGGGCACGGTGATCAAATATATCCTAGTTCTAATCCATCTAGAAGGGGCAACAACAACCACCAGTAGCGGCGAAGAGACCAACGATGTCACAAAAACAAAAACTACAAAAATTTAATGGCGACGGGAAAAAAGATCCTGTAAGGCACTGTCAGACCTGCGAAACCATTTGGACGGCGAATGGAGTCGAATGGGTCCAACACTTTCCAGCGACCCTACGAGGAGTTGCCATTGATTGGTACTCCGACATGGATAAAGCAACAATAAACACATGGGATAACCTCATGAAGGAATTTCAGACTGAGTTCCAACTGCTTCGGGATGACAACGAAATAGTTGTTGAAATCTACAATGCCAAACAAGGAAAGAAGGAAACAGTACGAGTGTACAATTGGAGGCTTAAAGAGTTGCTCGGGAAGATGGAGGCTCAGCCAGCCGACGAATTGAAAAAGAGATGGTTTGTGGAGGGATTAAAACATTCCCTCAAGAAGAAGATGAAGATAGTACTGCCCACGTCGTACACAGACGCATACGACAAGGCCATGATTCTAGAAAGTGAAGAACAAACTGTTGGAAATGAGTTGAGTAACTGAGAGGGGAGGGGTGAATCAATTACCACAAAAACAAATCCAAGTCCCTTAGATGTCTTAATCAAACTTATCATTGTTGCTCGGTTAACACAAATATTCTACTGTCACTCGGTTAACATAGCAAATCTTAAGATATTAACAGTGATTATCCTTTAGTGATTAATTGCAGAAACATAAAACATAAAGCAAATAACATGTACACAGATAACACCAAGATTTAACGTGGAAACCCAATTTGGGAAAAACCACCAATTGCAACTAGTTACTATTTTTCACTCTTCTAAAGTGAGTCCTGTTAGGAGCCAACCTTGTTAAAGGTTACAATAACTATTTTAGAGGATTTAATCACCCTGTAAGGAGTGGCCTTGTTAGAGGTCGTCAAACACTTCAATGTAGAAATGTCACCTTGTGAGAGGATTTACAAAAGACTGTTAAGTCTACTCTGTAAAGAGATTTTAGATCACTGCTACAATTGTTAGAGAGTAACAATGGATTGACCTATTTGTCCAAGCAACTGTCTTTGCTGATTCAGATCTCTGTGTCTGGCTTTTAATAACTTGATCCTCACTGATTGAATATTCTGTTGCAGCTTTGTATGTTCTGTCCTTAAGCAAAATGCCATCTGATTTTGCCTCCACACTTCATATCATAAACTCACACACATCTTACTTCTTTTACCCACACATTCAATCCACACTTGACCTCATATATATATGATAGGCCTTGGCAAGTCGGCTTGAATAACCTTCCAAATAAATAATAAAACCTAAGTTTGTCGACTGCATATAACCAATTAACCATAAAATGTAAACTGTTGTTAGTCGGCTGACACTAAAAGCATAACTCAGTTAATACTGAAATCCTTCAATGCCCGATCAATATTGTAATGCCCGAGTGAACTCGTTAGAACTGAAAATCACTTTGGTCTTCTTTAATGCCCAAGAGAACTTGGCATACACTGACTGTGCTTGGTTTGGGTATAGACATTTGTGTAACATCACTATATTTGTGTAAACATCAATGACAATACACAATTGAATAATTGTCATCAACAATCTCCTTCTTTGGCATTGATGGCAACACAACGTGTCTTAATACAAAGAATTATAGAGCAACAGTAACATGGATAAAAAAATTATTAATGTCCTTAGCTTCATTCTGATCCTCATCCAGAAAACTCCCTCTGTCTTCACAATCACTGAAATACAGATTTCTCCCTCTTACATTAATCTTTGTTTCTGATAAAATTTCTCCCTCTGTCATCAATAATCTTTCCCTTAATAATTTCTTTTGGCGTGACATCAATAATCTCTCCCTCTTTGACAACCAATGCCAAAGACACCATTCAATACACATCCAATGAAGTTGTAATGTACTTGTTTGTACTAATTCATATGCAATGAGCTCTAACAATCTGCATCAACATGTCAAATCTGTTATGTAGCTCAGTTGATGCATCACTAATCTGTTCATTAGTGAGCCTCATTTAGGATACTCACCCCTAGCTTTCCTCTAAGATACAAGAATGCATCCTTAGGTAACGGTTTTGTGAATATGTCTGCAATTTGTTCTTTAGTATTCACATATTCCAACCTTACTTCCTTGTCCTGAACCAATTCTCTCAAGAAATGATACTTTATTGCAATATGCTTAGTCTTAGTATGCATCATGGGGTTCTTTGAAATGTTAATAGCACTAGTGTTGTCACAGTAGATAATAACTGGTTCTTTGATTTCCTCCTTCATACCTAACAACAGTTGTTTGAACCATATGATATTTGAACAATTCACTACTGCAGCAACATACTCTGCCTATGTTGTAGACTGAGAAATGCAATTTTGTTTCTTGCTTGTCCAGGAGACTAACCTCTTACCAAGGAATAATGCTCCACCACTTGTGCTCTTTCTGTCATCAACACTTCCTGCTCAATCAGCATCAGTAAAAGTCTTCAAATCAAAGTTTCCTCCTTTCTTATACCATAATCCATACTCTTCAGTACCCTTAAGATATCTCAGAATCCTTTTGATAGCCATCAAATGATTCTCTCTAGGAT
>MU226229.1:316505-327669 GCA_018584345.1 Thuja plicata
GAGGCTGTGTTCATATGTTTTCCCCTTCAAAATACATATGCAAAGACCTCCCAAATCGACGCCCTTGGAGGAAGAGGTCAAAACGCATTATAAATGCAATGAAACATATGCAATGGTTATAAAAAAACGACGCCTTTGAAGGAAGATTAAAAACGCTGTTTTAAAACTTCATTTACATTGCATTCCAAAATGCATATGTAAAGAGAAGTGAAAAACGACGTTATGGGAAGCAAAGGCCTTACAAACGTTTTAACAACACATTCAATATGTGTTTCCTTCAAAAAACGACGCCCCTTGGAAGATTTTAAAAACGCTGTTCATAAAAAGCAATTACATATGCTTTTAGTCTTCCAAACGTCACATGTAATGGGAAGAAATGAAGGAGTTCTTAACAATACATTGTATGTATTTCCTTTTTAAAGTGTATTACATATATTATCAAATATCAAAATGCCATATGTAATGGGAAGTAAAATCGACGCCCTTGGAGAAGTAAAGAAAAGTTATAGAACACATGCACTTTTAACATATGCAATCCTTCTCCAAATCAACGCTATGAAAGGACTTAAACACATGTTTTGCCCTTAAAATTCGACGCCCAAAGGAAGCCTTTAAAAACGTTGTTTTAAAACTTCATTTACATTTGATAAAAACATATGTTTTGTCCTCTAAAAATGACGTCAGAGAAGGCTCCTTTAAAAACGTTGTTTTTTAAAAAGCAATTACATAACTTAAAAGCATATGTAATGGCTCATAAATTCGACGTCTTGAAGTGAAAACACACTTTACAAATGCATTAAAGAAGGATTAAATACGTTGTTTGGAAGATCCATCTGCACATATGGTAACTTAAAATAGATATGCAGTTGGAGATCAAAAACAACATATTTAATATGGAGGAAGACAAAGGAGTAAGTTTTTTTATGTTTTGCATAAGGGTGACATGCAAATGAGAAGTAAAAACCACACTTCTTAATAATTAAGTTTTGAATTTTGATTAATTTAATATATATAACTATAGTATTAAAATAAAATCAGACTAAATTTAGCTAATTTTATTAAAACATAAACAACTATAGTCGAATCAACTCAGAATGAGTTGAAATTTGGAAATGGACTACAAAATCCACTTAATATATTAATTATAATTCAAACTTGCGTAATTGACTTCGAAAAACCCACCTTTAAAGGATTTTCAAAGAATACGCAGTCAGCCTGAAAAACCACACCTTTTACATCACAACTTGAGTTGTACTACTCCGTTTGATGTCTAAGTTAGCTCGAAATGAGCGAATTTCAAAGGGCTATTGACTTGAGGGAAAAACAAAACTAAAAACGCAAAATAAGAGAGGAAAACAAAGAAAAGGACTTAAAAACGTATGAAACGTGTGTGATAAAGAACTCTTCAGGGATGACGAATTATCACTATTATCACTCCATTCAAAACATTCAAAACAAAGAGGATACCACTATGTTATGACAAGAAAAATTCATAGGGTTGCCACAAATTTGTGATCTCAAATTTGAGGACAACAGACAGTAATTGTACAGTACCGCACGACTGAAAAAACGTGACCGTACAATGTTTACCGTATGGTGGCGGCACTGAGTGGTGGGGCCACCGGACGGTGAGTCCACCGTGTGGGGGTCACGCCAAACAATGGCAACACCGTCGATGGGACCACCGTGCGGGGGTCACACCGAATGGTGGCAACACTATCGGTGGAACCACCGCGGGTGGGACCACCGTACAGTGGTGTCCGATGCGGCATTTAAAGTTGCGGCCTCCACTTGGAGGTAACACATTGCAAAAGGCGCAGCACAAAAACACGCAGAAGGAGCAAAATCAGAGCACTAGGAGGAAGAAAATCAGAGCGCCGAGGACAGGAAGAGAAAAAATAAATAAACGGGTAGGGGAGTCGAGGGCGGACAACGAATACAGGCGAATTGTCGTACGCTCACCATACACGAACACAGGCTGCGTTACTGTACAAGAGGGGCTTCGATACCATACAGAGTTAGTTACAAGGGTTTTTTTTGTTGTGGTGGCAAAATGACAAAGCAAAATCAGTTACGAATGCATTCAGCAGGCAAGAGGAATTGGAAAGCTAAGTTGCCGACACAGGTTGATCGTTTGAATAGCAGCATGAATAAAAACGCCCAAGTATTGCCATCCGGAGTCAAAGTTGCAGGGAGAATAGATGGCAGTTCCAGTAGCGGCAAGCAAAAGTTAAGACCCAAACTACAGATGGCGCAGACTCCTCAGAAAGATTTCGTTACAGCCCAAACGGTAGCATTTGAGGGTTTGAAAGGGTTAGAATACTGAAAGTGGTGGCAAGAAACACCTGACAATGATTTGATAAAAAGCAATTTGAGGACCGCACAGGTGCAATGGACAATACAAATGCCTGTGTTTTGCATTAAGGACTACGAAGGTGCACTGTGAGCCATAATTGAGACTTTCGACAGACATTCTCGGGTGAGCACATTGCCCTACCTTGGGTAGGATTTCATTCACAGCGACGCAATGGAAAACAGATTGATGTAAAAGCAAGGAAGATGTTGAGGGAATCAAAGGAGTATTGGATTAAACTGGTATCCAAAAGCCTCACACCTGCGGAGTTAGACTCGATGGTGAAGGCATCAAAAGGACGAGGGATGAAAAGTCTTTCATTGCAGAGGGGCATTGGCGCTGCATTGTGGATGTTGT
The DNA here is from genome assembly GCA_018584345.1 of Thuja plicata. NCBI lineage: Eukaryota > Viridiplantae > Streptophyta > Pinopsida > Cupressales > Cupressaceae > Thuja > Thuja plicata. Next base: position 319,216 of record MU226229.1, read on the forward strand.
AAAGAGTAGACTTACAGGGTCGAGTCGTGCTTCTGATATCGCACTTCCCCAAATTGTATTGATGAATGGCACAGTATATGATTGGGCTACATTATTAGCAGAGCGAATATATGAATTTATGACCCTGCAGCACAAGACATTTTATACGCCACACTACGCCATTGGCCTGTTTTCGGAGGCCACACACACAGCTTCCAGTCGACCGACTAGAGGTAAGACCTGGTCCCTTGGCGCCTGGAGAGCCACCCATCATGTGTTGGAAACACTTGGACATGTCGACTGGTCAGAAGGTGCTTCCAGGGCAAAAGCAGCGGAGACAGGTTGTTTTAGGGTCCGCGTCCGAGGATGTAGACAGTGGCCGAGAGGCGACGTCTGAGAACAGTGACTCAGACGAGGGGGGTAGTCACACAACTGAGGATGATTCTATGGAGGTGGTCACAGTCGCCTCTCTAACTACACCCGCCCACACAAGAGCCCACACAGGTTCTGTTTACCCGATCGGTATTGTCAGCCACAACACACTTGACCCCCACAACAACGAGTGTCCCATCCATCCCTAGGTTTGAGCAGCTGCAACAGCCAGTGATGATGATCCCAGCAGTACCAGAGATAGAGGCATTGCCTTCGACAGAGGTAGTAGTAGGACCCTCGGCGGTCACGGTGGCAGAGGTAGTGGATGAGTCGGAGGGGTTGGATGGTGGCAGTGTGCCTGGAGGTGGAGGTGAGATGGAGGTTGGGACCGATGCAGTGGTCACCATCGATGTTCGGTTATTGGATGACCCCCCACCTATCGCTGATCCTTCTTCCATTGAAGCTATGAGCAGTTGGCTCAGTCGGCGCTTCCATATGACACCCTTAGCACCAGATGGAACGGCAATTCTCTCTCCCCGGCGAGAACACTGAGCACTTGGTAGAGGAGGTCATGAACTTGGCCGATGTGAGTACAGTAGTCACCATGGGGTTGCCTAAGCCTGAGTTCATCATACCTTCAGAGCCCGTCAAGGAGCACGTTGAGGCCTACTTAGCAGACATGGTTGTCTGAGGCCGTCAGGTAGTGGCTTCCGCACAGTCTCGGGCTCTAGAGAGTGTAGCTGACAATTTGGAGCAGCTACTGTCCTTTGTATGGCTTGGTTGCCCCACAACCTTCGCAGCCTGTTTTGAGTCAGGTGGATGGCCCACCGTCGAGACAGTGGAGATGTTGAACGACTGGGCAGTTGATGAGCCAATGGTAGAGAGTCGAGTGGAGGCTCTTGTCCGACAGATAGAGCAAACCTTCAGGGAGGGCTATTACACCCTGAGGCGTACGTAGCATATTTTCGCAGGACATGAGACTGCTCGGGTGGCTGCACAGATAGCTCGGGAGGAGATGGCCACCTGGTTGGGAGCAGTCAAGGGAGATTTGGCTTGTCGTACCTAGGAGTTGACTAGCCAACAGGCAGCTTGGGCTGTAGAGAGGGTCGCGATGGTGGCTCAGTTGGAGACCGTTCGGACAAAGAGTAGCTTTGGAGGCTCAATTAGCTGAGGAGAAATCCTTTTATGAGCAATAGTTGGTGGAGGTCAGTGAAGAAAGGCATGCCCTGCATCTTGGTCTCAAACGAGCTTGGGAGGAATCTGATACAAAGGAGAAGGAGCTCTTGGAGGCAGCCATGATGGTGAAAATAGCTTTAGAGAATTGGATGGTGGCGGAGCGAGACTTACAGGCGAGGACACAGCAGTTCTATGAGCTACGCGCTCGGTTGGATTCTTCAGGCCTACAGTCAGCCTCTTTAGGGAAGCTCCCCCCACCCCCTTCTTCTCAATCATGATTTTGTTCTATTTAGTTGTCTACATTATCTCCATTTTGTTAATCGTTGGAAACGATTGTTCTTTTGGGGGGGATGATGTTGTCGGGAAACATGGGTAGTTAGAATAAGTTGTCATATCCGAGGGATAGACAGTTACCCGGGTGCGACGGTTTGCCTCGCATCCCCTCGGTCCTTATATGTATGTACTCTCTCGATAGAAGATATATTAGGTTTTTGGCATAATATTGTACTTGGTAATCAAGGAAGTAATGAAATACTGTTAAATTCTCTCTACATTCTATTATATGCTTTAGTTTCCTGTCTGTATGCAATAGTTCATGTTTAGCCTATGGGGCAAACACCCTTAAAAACTACAAAATATTTTATGAATAGCACAGTTGTTCAATATTTAAGGGCACAATTGTCAACTACAAACGGGAGCTCGTTGGGACATGCATAGAGGGCACAGCTAGTCAAATTTGCAGGGAGTTGGGAAGGAGTGTATTTGAGTCAAATGCAGGCACTTTTTGCTGTAAGACTATTGCAAATACATTCTATAACTTCACGCCATATAAATAGTACTTACACAAAATTCAAGTAATACATAAAAATAGATGAATAGATTGTTAAATAAAATTTTCATGTGCACATCACAAGGATATCCCAATTTAAATTTAACAAAAAAAGTTAAATCTATCTCATTTTGGTTGGGCTTCCATCCTAGAGATAGTATTTTAATGTTAGGACAAGTGAATGGTCTTTATTCCGAGGATATATCTTAACTCGTTGTTCATACTTCATATTTTGTGTCTACTTTATGATGGTTTAATTTTGTGTCTACTTATCTATGTCAAATGTTGAATAAGATTTTCAATGTGCACATCACAAGGATCTTTCAATTTAAATTAAATAAGATAAGAAAACGTTGAATCTATTTTATTTTGGTGAGGCTTCCATCCAAAGAGAGTATTTTACTATTATGAGAGGTGAAAGGTCTATATTATAACTTTCTAAGGTTAAAATTTAGCTCGGTGTGCCTACATAGTTTATGTCTACTTATCATGGTTTAATTTTGTGTCTACTTTTTATCTTGATTTTTGCACAATTAAATTGTTGTAGTGAAGATTGGCTAGTTATTTGGTCCAAACTACATTTGATAGTCTTATTTTTTCAAGTGATAGCCTTGTAAATTTCTTCTCTGAAAAGAAATAATCCATATTCTTCCCTAAATGGCTTGACTTTAATGCTAATTTAAGCTCTATCGTATCATTGCTTTACTTGATGACAAAGCTACAGTTTCATTACAAGAAGTGAAAAGGTAATGTTATGTGTAGATCATCTTTTGTCTTCATCACATTTTATCCTTCACTCAAGTTGTAGTACATAAACCCTTGGCTGCATAAAAAACATCAGCCTGATGTTTGCATGTAACCCAATATTGCACCAAGATGTCAAATCTATGTGACATCAAAATCTTGTTCATTATGATTTTGCATGCTTATTTTGATATTATGCATATCTATCTATCCTAAATTGTGTTTTGTGTCTTTCTACTTCTACTTTATATGAGTTGGTACTTTGACTAAATTTGAAGGTTTGGTTTAATATAAAAGCTTTTGAATGTGACTTAGTTTTGTACCTTGAATCTTTGAAAATGCATAATTCATACCCATTCAACTCTAATTGTTATAAGAAATGGTTTCTCTATTATCGATTGACTGGATTTTTATTTGGACGACATATTCTATGAAATTTCTTACTTGAAAATTGGAAATGCTTTTTCGTTTAATCCTACTAGAATGCAAACATGTTTATTGTAGTTGGTTTGAGGTCTTACTAAGTTTTCAAAGTTTTCAGAGTTTGTTATGATATTACAGTCTCTATGATTAAGCATTCTTTTGATATTTATAATAAATTGGAATGCAATGTTGTAACATTTTACCATACACTCACATCATACAACAAGACTAGAGGTCTACTCACATATCATTCAACTGTTTTATTATTAACTTAGCAATAACTTCATCAACTTCATACAGAAGTTACCAAATAATCATTTAGTAGCAAAGCTCACATGCTACATTGCATTCTGCTATTTTAGACATATATTTCATTTGGACGATTCACGGGCTAAACTCTCTACATCTCTATGCTATGGAAATGTCTTTATATTTCAAAAACAAGTAGTTCTGTCTCTATTTCAGCATTTTTTTAATGTTTTAAATCTGATTTTTCCTATTTAAATCCTATTACTACATAAAATCATACTTTTAGTTTGCCAATTTTTTCCCCAAAAGATTTTTGCTGCTATAATTTCAATATTAGCCAATATGAATATTAAAGGTAAAAACTCTCTAATATTTGTGCATGTTATATGCTTGTCACCATCTGGTATCCGTATAATAAAAGAATCATTTTCACATAAAACTATGTTGGAAGAGTTTAATATTTTTAAGAACTACTGACCTTCGAAAACCTCCAAATACACTAGTTGCTTCCATTTATATATGCATAACAAGAAGTAAGATGTTGTGCTTCATCAAGGATCAATGATATTAATAAAGAATGATATACATAGAGCTACTCAAAGGTGTAGGAAAAGCATATTGTAACATTTACATAATAGTTGTTCCCTCACAAACTTCATTTAATATGTTTATAAAGGTCAATTTCTAATCAACTTTGGATTTGCCACAATTTACTTCATGTACATTGGAAACTAGATACTTTTCAAGAAGGAAGAAAATAGAATTCTATTTACCCTCCACTACTGTCATGATACTTTTCAAGAAGGAAGAAAATAGAATTCTATTTACCAATATCCAAGAAATCAAACTTCTGGTGCTTATACTTCTGCATTAAGTTAAAGCGGTTGACACTTTCAAAAAATCCTTCAGATGTGAGAAGCTTCACAGCTTCAACTCCTTCTTTCAAGGCACTATTGACCTGTTAAAGATGTGGTCAAAATAAATTGAGTTGGCTGCAAAGGTTTTTTCCGCTTTTTATGGACAAGTTCACAGCACAGGTGAAATGTGATTAAGCTTGAACTATTAATTGATGTAACGTTGTTGTAATTGGACATTTTTATGACTAAAGCATTTCTTCATGTCCGACCATAAATCTTCTTTACCCATTCTCATTATAAACTTGAATAGAAGAGGTGAGTAGTAAATAATAATTGGTATTCAACTGCAAAAGAGAAAGTATCAAAATTGTACTAAATAACCATGAGCACACACCATTTCACGAGCACTTAAATTGAACACTTCCAGCACATAAGCCTTGGGATCAACCCTGCCAGGTGGTTTACCAATCCCTGACCACAAAAGTTCAGATGCACATCAGTTATCTAAGTTTTTCATTTTTGGTTAAACTGAAACAGACAAGGTTTGTTTTATCATAATTAACTAATTAGTGAGCTGCAAAGGAAGTGAGACTAACCAATACGTAAACGAGCAAAATTCTGATTCTGTTTAAAACCTTTTATCACACTTCTTACCCTGCTGACATAAACAGAATATGTTAAAAAAGAAGGCCCTCACTGGATCTGTAAAAGAGAGATTAGTTTCAGAGCACAACAAGGCTTCCCACATGAAAATATCAAGAATGCCTAAGCCCATATTTATTCAAAAAGGTGGCTTGCTTGAAGACTGATCTAAATGGGATCATGAATAAAGTTAACTTCAGTTCAACTAGAGCCCTAATCCCACTTAATGGTGAATATGATTAAGGCAACTTGAAACTCTCCAATGGCTCGTAAAATGGCATATGCCAGCAACAATAGAGTACACAGTTCAGTGCAAGTACAAACAGATACATCAGGTTGGCCTTTACATATATGTCATAACAGTTTCATTTGCATTATGGTTGCTCTATATGTATCATGTGTTTGTAACATCATAGTGGTATATGTTCTATGTAATATTGTGGTTGCATTTTTGACATGGCAATTGTGTCCCAATGCATGTGGTAGTTTTGTTTGAGTAAGGTAGAAAAGTGTTGTTAATCAAGATGAAGCTCAAAACTTTCCCAAAGTGATGCAAATCTGATTTTTAGTTATGCAACATTGGATTACACATAAAAGAGTATTTGTGTAAACTATCAATAAGAAAATCAGCACACCATAAAGTTGCAACAGATAACACCAAATATATATGGAGAAACTCTTCTACAACAAAGTGCATATGCAAAACTCTTCTTCCTCCAATCTGAAATTTTTTGACAGAACTTGTGCACCTATAAAAAATGATATCAAAAACTACTCTCGTGCCTCCAATTTATAGCAACACGGGAGGAATACCACAAATGGTTTCCCAAAAAAACATACTATCAAACCATGGCAAAATGCAAAAACTCCTACAACCAAAATGAAGAGGATCCTTAGAGAATAGCAAATGTAACTCTCAATGAACCATGAATAGCAAAAATAAACTTCATATATCTGACTTGTAGTCCTCCCTAGTGGCACACATCACAAGGTAGGCATCCAAATTCACCTCCATGCATGCATATGGACCCCAAATCCACCACTACTGAATTATAGTGCTCAAGTTTAGACATCTGCAAAAAATAGCTAGTAACTCCCAATACCAACTCCACATGCACACATCACAAGGTAGGCGTCCAAATTCACCTCCATGCATGCATATGGACCCCAAATCCACCACTACTGAATTATAGTGCTCAAGTTTAGACATCTGCAAAAAATAGCTAGTAACTCCCAATACCAACTCCACATCCTTCATGAATGCCATCACAAGTATTCCAAGACAACAAGGAGAACAACAATATCTCTCAACAATATGAATGTCTAAGCACCCATTCCAAGATTGGTGGAGATGCCCAAAATAACACATTAGGATTGCTATTAAATATCACACTATCCTAACATTCTCTCACTTGATATTATACATTACAATGACATCCAAAGAAACAATAAAAAATATCAAATACAAAATCTAAGAACCACAGCCTTCCTACAATAAAATAATTGTTGGTGTCCACGTTTACACTGTGCACAATTTCTTAAGTTTGCTTAGGAAATAGCATTCTTCTAGATGCATACAACTGTGTGTTAGCAAATGAGGTTAGGTATATCATTCTTTGTGCCAGAGTAGTACCTACTCTTCTTTCTGATTGGGACATTTGTCCTCGTCACTTGTATTATTTTCTCCTGCTTTGTGCTTTATAAGCACTGGGGTTGTACAGTGTAAAACATCTCATTCTCATCAATGCATTGTGTACATTGGCTAGTGAAATTGCTTGTGGTTGTTTCTCATTGTTTGGTGGAGGTTTTTGTTCTTGGCTTGCAGCACAGGCTCCTGAGTGCGTCAACATGGCATCAAAGCGACCATGATTGCAGCTCCTTCCTGCTCAGTGGGTGTTCACCAGGTCTGAGATCAAATATATTTCTTACAAGGGCATCTTGTTTTTTTGGAAAATTATTTTACCCTTTCCAATTTAGCAAAAAAAATCATTTTCTCCTCCAAATGAGAGTATTGCATCTGCGTGGTAATTTGTGTGTAGGGATTGCAATTTGGGCATTTTTTTCTCTGGTTTTCAAATGGCTCCTTGCTTTGTATTTTGCCTGGCTCATGGTTGGGCAGATTTCATTGTGGATCAGCATTTATTCTTGTTGCCATTTTTTTAGTTGCACATTTTTTTGGCAAACGAGGAGACTTACCAGCAGTTGTTATTCCTCATTGATCGTGGCTTGATTTTCAACCGCGCAGATTGTTAATGTTTTGGCCTTTATGGCAAAGATCAACACATTGGACAAAGTGGCAATAATAATAATTAATATATTGGATATATTATTGATATATTTAATTATGATAAAATCGGTTGGATAATAATAATAAATATAAAAGGTTATATTTATTATTAAGGATTGATTTTAATAATTAAATATGGAGCAAATAATATAAAAGAATATATTATTATTATGGACCCAAGTTGGCCAGTCCTTGAGGGAAAGAGTTATGACTCTTGGAGAGTCATCATTATGTATAAATAAAGAGATTAGATCTGCTCAAGGAACTCACCGAAAACATAATGTGATAAGTACTTGAGCAGAATTACAATTGCATATTCTTAATCATTTTCATCCTCTACTTGAGCTATTTATTTCAGATCACTTAGAAGCAAAATTCAAGGTTTGAATTGGAAGAAGAGCAGATCCATAGAGCGAACTAAAGCAGATATTGAAGTGCGAACTATACCAATTTGGAGCAGACCTTGATAGTGAATTAAAGAGCAGATTGGAGGCTACTAAGAGCAAAAAAACTAGGGCAGAAATTCAAGGACAATTTAAACAGCCCTAAAGGTCGAATTAGGGCAGAATTAGAGCACCCTAAAAAGGGCGAATTAAGGCAGATAAAGAAGGGCGAACAAGGGAAAATTGGAGCAGCCCTAGAAGAGCAAATTGAAGACCTTCAAGAGCTGATTCATAACAATCATTGAGGACAACATTGAGGGACTAATTTGAAGAATACAAAGTGCAGATTTGAAGCCAACAAAAGGTAAATTCAGACCTTCAAATTTGGGTATTATCTTTCTTTACTTGAGAATATTTATTATATCCTGTGTCTTAGTATTTGAAAGACCTCTATAGATTGTATATTCCTTGCTATAATCTGAAAACATTAACATGGTATCAGAGCCTAGGTAG
>MU226229.1:330469-351080 GCA_018584345.1 Thuja plicata
CCAACAAAAGGATAAATTCAGACCTTCAAATCCGGGTATTATCTTTCTTTACTTGAGAATATTTATTATATCCCGTGTCTTAGTATTTGAAAGACCTCTATAGATTGTATATTCCTTGCTATAATCTTAAAACATTAACACAGATCATGGTTTTTTACTCGACAATAACAATCTTTGTTCATTGATTGGTATTGGAGCTCTCCTTAGTAGGCTAGGCGATTTTATTTGCCTGTGTTTTTATAGACCTGCGATTGGAAGCGATCTCTCATGGGATGAGTCCACAAGCAATGGCATCTTTTCTTTTCTGCAAAGCATAAATTCGACAGTAGTCTTCCAGGTCTATTGCTCTGTCTCAATCACACAGGCTGGTTCGTGGGATTTTTATTGTGCAGGCAAATCGTGGGTTTCCATTTTCCTATTTGCCAATTTATATACAAAGTGGACTTTATTATTCTAAAGTCTAAAGGACAAATAATTAAGGTTTTTAATCCTTTCTTCGGCAATATAAAAGCAGGTGGGCCTGCTCAAGTAGAAGGAAGTGCCTCAATATGGTTGTTTGGGGATTTTTTAATCCCATATGTGATGTCTGAGTTCTTTAAGCTATTCATATAGAGCTTTCTATGCTTACCATTGTGTGAATTAATGCTCTCACTTGCAGCATTCTTTTGCATGTGTTGTAACTAACTCTAATTGATGTGTTTGTGGCTATGTGGAGTGTTGAAGTGGACTCTCATTGCTAACTTGGTGTAGAGGGCCCGTCATTTTGTTGCTTAGCTGATTTTCAATGGTCGTGGAGTGACCAAGAGCTGTTTTGGATTTCGAAAGAGCCTTAAATAGACCTTTTTTAAAAATTGCATAACTTTTGCAAACGGAGTCCATTTTCGGCAAACAAGATATTGTCGGATAGCTTCTTCGATGAACTACAGTGCGGTGGAGGTATTTTTTGAATTTTATGCCATTTTTTATAGCTTAAAGTTGAAAGTTGTAATTATTTCTCTTGGCAAAATTGGTGGTTGGGAATTGTAATTTTGCTTTGTATCCATTTTGGGGGGGTGTGTAGTGCATTTCAATCCTTTGTGTGTTACCTTGTAAATCATGTCAGACCCAAGGATTGACCCACTCACACCACACAATTATCACACATGGAAGCTCAAAATGTCACAATTGTAGCAATCTCGAGGTCTTTGGCAAGTGTTGAAAGCTAAAGAACTCGAGTTCACTAAGGAAATTGACAAGTTTGTCTATAGAAGCAAATTAGATGAGGCGAAGGGTCTCATAGGTCTTCATGTGTTAGATAACTTGTTTCATATTGTTGAGTATGACACACCTAAAGAGGTGTAGGAGAAGCTTGAAGGGTTGTATGGTAAAATCAATCAATTCAAGATCTTGGTAAAATCAATCAATTCAAGATCTTGCAGCTTGAAGCTGATCTCACCTCTCTCTCTCCAGATGCTTTTTCCACTATTCAAGATTTTTTTGCACACTTTAAGCTGATTTTGTCACAATTGAAAGGATGTGGTCATGAAAAAGATGATAAGGCATGTATTTTCTTAATCCTATCTAAGGTTAGAGGCCCTTTTCAAGTATTTTCCTCTACCTTTTATTCTACTATGGATGCTATGGGAGATGCTCATAAGATGCCTTCATTTGAGGAGTTTTGTGATCGATTGACTAGGGGGCAAGCCAAGTTGATTTAGATGAATGCTCTTCCTAAGAACCATGCTTTGATGGCTCAATCTTCCAAGGGCAAGGATAAGAATAAGAAGCCAAAGACAGACTCGTCTACAGGTAGTGAGTCTCCCTCCAAGCCTAAGGTGAAGAATGGTCAGAAGCCTTATCCTCCTATTTCTCCATCTAACTCAAGAGAATCATCTTCTAAGTCTAAGAAAAAGGAGAATTGTTCCTTTTGTGGAAAACCAGGACATAATGATTCACGTTTCACTAGGCTAGCAGCATTGGAGGGATGTATAAGGAAGCATAATATTTCTATGCCTAAGTCTTCTTCTTTGGGAAAACGGAAAGCTCTTTCAGCTACAGCTTTATCCTCTACTAGTTCCAATTAGATTATGGATTCTAGTGCTTCTCATCACATGACTCATACTGTGGATCTTCTTGATTCTTTTTCTGATAGTCCTACTTCATACATTGTTGTTGGGAACTCTTCTCAGATTCCAATTTTGGCGACAGGCTCAATTCCAATCCAGGACGGTAGCATTGAGGATTTTCTTCTTGTTCCTAATATTTCATAGAATTTACTTTCCATCTATCAAATTTGTCATCATAGTGATGAAAGGCTTGTTGAGTTCTCTACTATTGATGTGACTATTCGAGAGATGCCGGATCCTAAGAAGGTCATTGCTACAGGCACAGTGGTTTGATGGATTTGAGTCTTCATCACAATCATGCCTTATTGCTCATGTAGATTCTACGAGCAAGCTTTGGAACGAACGGTTTGGGCATCTGAATTACAGATATCTACAGCAGATGAGCACACAGAACTTGGCGATTGGTCTCCCTAAGGTCTCTTGTTCAAATGGAGTTTGTCAGGGTTGTGCTCTTGGAAAACATCATAGGGATCCATTTCCTAAGGGTATGGCCACACAAGCTCCGGCTCGCCTTGAGTTGGTGCATAGTGACCTCATGTCATTCCCCACACCTTCATTTTCAAGGGCCAAGTATGTGCTCACCTTCATTGACGACTTCTCCAAGCGCACATGGGTGTACTTTTTAAAGTACAAGGATGAGGTTCTTCAACAGTTTATAACCTTCCCTGCATTTGTGGAGAAGCAGTCAAGACATTCCCTTCAAAAGATTTGCACAAATAATGGGGGGGAATATGTCAATCAGGCATTTCAGGAATTTTTCCGACCTCGAGGTATTCTTCATTAGCATATAGTGCCATACACTCAGCATAGTGGTGTGGCCGAGTGGAAGAATAGAAGCTTGAGAGAGATGGCCAATTGCATGCTACAATCTAGGTCCATGGCTCCAGCTTTTTGGGCAGAGGCTGTCAATTGTACCAACTACATTCAAAACCATATGCCTCACAAGGCAGTGTAGAACATGACCCTCGAGGAGGCTTGGTCTCATGTCAATCCCAAGGTTTTCTACTTCAAAGTATTTGGTAGTGATGCATGGACATTCATTCCAAATGGTAGATACAAGGCAATGGAGAAGAAGAGTCAACGGTTCATCTTTGTTGGCTATTGTGAGGATGTGAAGGGTTATTGTTTGCCAGACCCTTACACTCGAGAGGTATATTTTCGACATGATGTTCTTTTTGACGAGTCTTTCACTCTGAAGGCTTCTCCATCACACGCCTCCCTCCCTTCTTCCCAACTCTTCTTCAGAGAATGTTTTGCTTCAAGATGATGATAATGATGATGCTCCTAATGTTGTTGTTCTCGATGCTAGTATTTATGATGAGGATGGTATTGATCTTGATGTTGACATCACTCCATCTTCTCCTCCTACTCCACCTGCACCCAGACGACCTTTATGGGCTCGCACAATTCATCAAGATGTTGGTCCTCTTATTGGTGATCCCACAGCCATATGCAGCACTCCTTCTTGCACTTCAGTTATTAGTCTTTTGAGTCACGCAATTTCTATTGATCCTCAGAAGTTTTTTGATGCTTCGAGTGTTCCAAAATGGGTTAATGCTATGATAGAGGAGTATTCTTCTTTGATGAAGAATCATACTTGGGATTTGGTTCCTCTTCCTAAGGGGTGAAAGTTGGTTCGATGCAATTGGGTGTATCGTACCAAATTTGCATCTAATGGTTCTATTGATAAGAACAAGACTCATCTAGTGGCTAAGGGCTTCTCTCAGGTTGAGGGTATTCACTATTATGAGACTTTTGCTCCTGTAGCCAAGATAGATTTCATTTGTCTTGTACTTTCTATTGCTGCATCTAAGGCTTGGTTAGTGTATCAGATGGATGTGAAGAGTGCTCTCCTGCATGGTGATCTTCAGAAGGAGATCTATATCGAGCAGCCACTAGGATTTGTGTAGGATTCTTCACTTGTTTGTAGGCTACGTTGTTCATCGTATGGTCTCAAACAAGCTCCTAGAGCTTGGTATGAGAATATGGATAGTTTTTTACTTGCTTCTGGATTCACTAGATATCACTCTGATCCTACAGTTTAGATTCAAAGGCATGGGGGGATCTGGTGCAGGAGCACCTAATAGGTCTCCATGCCTTAATGAGGCCATGATGCAATATCATAAGGTTTTTGAGTTCATGTGATGTAATAAGGTCAACCATGACCATTCTTGATGTAATAAGTGTCTTTGAAATCATTAGATAGGGTTTTGAGTCATAGATTAGGTCTATGTTCAATTTGGAGCAAAATTGTCAAAGTTGACAATAAGTTGTCAAGCAATTTTTGAGTTTGTAAGGGTAATTAGACATGGTTTGTCCAAAATAAGTTATGAAGGTGGTTACAACTGTATGAAGGCCTGGAAGGCAATATAAAAACCTTTGTAAACGTTTGAATATGGTGGGTGGTGGATGTAATAAGCAAGAATACCAATAAAGATTGTGATTTCCTGCATTTTTGTTGTATGTTTCAGATGTGACAGTCTGATATCTAGTGATTTTCCTATTGAAAACTAATTTATTTGCATTTGAAATCAATTGGGAATGATGAGGTGTTGAATCCTCAGTAGTTTGATCTTTATTTCACTTCTTTCCATCAAGTTTTGTGAGAGATCTAACAAATTTTGTAAAACACTGTCAAAAACCGTACTAGGGTAAACAGTGAGAATATAAAATGTATTACACATCCATTCCACGTTGATCAAAGGCCAAATCTTGGTGGAATGGGGGAGAACTTGTATATGTTTTGTTTTGTTTTACTTGCAGGGATCCATGTTCATTTTTGGCTCGTGCAGATCAGAGGACAGTTCTGAGATCTGTGTCTCAGACTGAGAACACAGGTTGGTTATGAGATTTGGAAAGTACTGGAGGGTGAGAAGAGTTTGGAAAGGTGGTGGAGACATGGTAGAATGTGAGGAGAGTCCAAGAACAAGTCCTTGGTGGTTATAAGCCAAGGGAAGTGAACCAAATACACGAGTTTTATGACTGTCCCAGAATTTGCTTTGTGACTGTCACAGTTTGACAGTATACAAGAACTTGTGTTGTATGGATGAGTGTAGGTTGGTTTTGTAGTTGGAGTTTGGTGAGTATTTAAGGAGACCCTAGGAGTCAATAGAATCCTTTGGAGGCATTGAGAAGTGGGAAGGAAGCCTAAGTTAATGACCGTCCTAAACATGACATGACTGTCCTAAAACATACTAGGACTGCTATATATAACAGTATGACAAGATTTGTTGTTGGACAAGATTTGGATGAGGGTAGGTGTTGAGTTGTGAGTAAGGAAGGAATGAGAAGAGTTTACCACCTTTGTGATGAGCATCTGGAGTGTTGTTAGGAAGAGAGTAATCCTTGTAGACATGACTGTCCCTACATGGAATTTGACTGTCCTAAAGACAGAAAACCTGCAATAAATGTTGTTGAATCCCTTAGGGTGGATGGGGGGGTGTAGAAAGGTGATTTGGTCAACAATTAAGAGTCTTCAAGGGTCCCATGAAGTACTTGGTCTGGGGTACTTATTGCAAGTTGTGAGTTGGGTACTAGTGAAAGGTGGAAGTCCTAATTGGGGGCAATCTAGGTTGAGTGACCATAAAAGGGGTTTGAAGGTATTTGAGTGCTTTAAAGCATGGATGTGGTTTAAAGATGGTTGAATATGTATGGAGGAACAGGTGTGAGTGGTTGGATAAGGTTTGAGGAGATTGGATGTGCTTGGGCTATTGTAGCCTTGTGAGTGGATTAAGAGCCTAGTGAGGGATTTATAAGGTTATGAAAGGATTAGACCTATGGAATAGGTAAGTTGGGAGAAAGCAATCTCCCTAATGTGATTTTGGTGTCGATGCTCTGCATTGGGATCTTCTCATTCTTGTTCTCTATGTGGATGACTTGATTCTCACTAGGATTTCTCCTGCCATGATTGAGGATACTCAGCAAGCTTTGATAGAGTGTTTTGATATGACCGACCTTGGATTATTGCATTACTTCCTTGGTCTCCAGGTTTATTAGTCTTATGTCGGTATTTCTATCTTTCAGCATAAGTAAGCTCTTGATTTGCTTCAAAGATTTGGGATGGCTGATTGCAAGCCAGCCCCTACTCCTTTTTAGTCAGGTGTTGTGTTGTCTACCAATCGCACTACTCCATCAGTTGATGCTACCTTTTATCAGCAGTTGATTGGCAGCCTTTTGTACTTGACACAGTCCTCCTAATATTTCCTTTGCAATTGGTCTTGTCTGTCGTTTCTCTCAAGATCCTCATGAGAGTCATTGGAAAGAAGCCAAGCATATCTTAAGGTACATTTAGGCACTACACAGTTTGGCATTCACTACACATTAGGTGCTACTAAGATTGTGGGCTTCACTAACTCAAATTGGGTTGGTGATGTTGATGATCAGAAGTCTACTTCTGGCTTTGTCTTTTGTCTTGATTCTAGTCCAGTTGCTTGGTCTTGCAAGAAGCAAACTGCTATTGCATTGTCATCAACTGAGGTTGAGTATCGAGGAGCAGTCTTGGCTAGTCAAGAGGTCCATTGGCTTCGACAGTTGATGGCTGACTTTGGCTTTCCTATTGATCATCCCACTACTCTTTGGTGTGATAATCAAAGTGCCATACACATTTCTCGCAACCTAGTGGAGCATCAGTGTACCAAGCACATTGAGATCCACATGCATTTAATTTGGCAACTCATTCAGGATGATGTTCTTTCTTTGGAGTATTTGCCTACGGAGCAACAGATTGCAAACATCTTCACTAAACCTTTGGCATCTCCCCGCTATCTTCAGTTGCAAGCAATGTTAGGGGTGAAGGAAGTAGTCCTTGGGGGGTCTTGAGGAATCCCTCCTTTCACTTTTGCTTTTCAGCAATGAGTTTTCTCTCTTTTGGAGAGGACTTCCCATAGGATTTTTCTCCTTTTCTCCATTTGTGAGAGATGTACTTCATTGCATTGTAGTTGTAAAAGGGTACCTAAAATGGCAATGTGGCTAGGACCCATCTCATATTGCATTTTCATTTGCTGATTGCAGCTTTTGCTTTTTTCTCCCTAAGTTTCACTTGAGGGGGGGTGTTGGTGTACGCATTTACATTGTGCACAATTTCTTAAGTTTACTTAGTAAATAGCATTCTTCTAGATGCATACAGTTGTGCATTAGCAAATGAGGTTAGGTATATCATTTTTTGTGCCAGAGTGGTTATACCTACTCTTCTTTCTAATTGGGATATCTATCCTCGTCACTTGTATTATTTTCTCCTGCTTTGCGCTTTATAAGCATTGGGGTTGTATAGTGTAAAACATCTAATTCTCATCAATATAGTGTACATTAACTGGTGAAATAGCCTGTGGTTGTTTCTCATTGTTTGGTGGAGGTTTTTGTTATTGGCTTGCAACACATGCTCCTTGGTACATCAACAATAACTTCTTTGTAATCACTAATTTAGTGAGCGAGTCTATGACATTATCCTAAGTGTCAACCTTTTGCAACAAAACCCAACTATTCTCTACCATCTCATGCACAAAGTGATTTTGAACATCAACATGCTTAGTATAAGCATGGTACATGGGATTCTTGGCCACAAACATAGCACTTTGACTATCACAACTTATTCTAACCACCCTGAAATCAAAAACCAATATTTATACATACCTTTTGTAGCCACACCACCTCCTTAGAGGCATTTATAGAAGCCAATACTCTACTTCAGTGGTGCACAAAGAAATTGTAAGCTACTTATTACTCATCCAACTCACTATTTCACCACATAAAGAGAACACAGCCACTAGTGGACCACTGTCTATTCAAATCACCTACCCAATCTAGATCCACAAAGTGTTGTGCATCCACTGTCGTATCCACGTCATTAATGCCAAGATAACACAAATAGTAATCAAAAGTCCCTCATGAATATCTAAAACCTTTTAACATAGTTTTGATGCTCCTTATCAAGATAAGACATTAACCTACTAGAAACTCCCACTGCATGGGCGATATCATGTCTTATGCAAACCATTCCATAGATCAAGCTACCAATAGCAGTATCATAAAGCACATTAGACATAACTGCAAAATCATCAGCTAATTTGGGACATATATCTAAAGAAAATTTGGTGCCAACAAGAAACGGAAAACTCACTAGTTTACAATCATGCATTCTAAACCGTTGTAAAATGATATCTACATACTTATTCTAACTTAACCAAAGCTTTTTGTGTACCCAATTCCAACTAATTTCCATACCAAGAATCTATTTTGCAACACCCAAGTCCTTAATATCAAATGTGCCAAAAAGGATTAGAATTTGATCATCAATAATTTTAACATAAACGCAATGATCCTTCTCGCTCCTAACAAAACCTAAACTCAGTGCAAAGGCATCAAACTTCTGGTACCACATCATTAGTGACTATTTTAGACCATACAATGACCATTTCAAGTTGCAAACTAAATGTTCCATCCCCTTCACAACAAAATTGCCAGGCTACCGCAAATAAATTTCCACAAAAACCCCACACAAGAAGGCGGCATTAACATTCATTTGCTCAATCTCAAAATTGCAAGATGCAACAATACATAATATGAATCTAATAGGAATTAACTTAGCAACAAGAAGAAAATTCACCAAAAGTAGCTCTTCCCCACCATTTTGACCTTGTAGTTTGTACTTTGTACCACTCTAACCAACCATCTACAATAGCTTGTAATATTTGCAAAAGGAATAGTGACAAGTCAAAGTAAATGCATTATTCTTCTACAATTTTCCTGTATTGGGTTTCTCTAAAGTAATTCCATGTGCTTATTATATATTTTGTTATGTTTTCAGTTCATGCTTGTTTTCAATCCATGCACAGTAGTCTAGCTTATTGATGGCACTTAAATAACTCAGTTTTAAGCACAAATCCACTGCTTTCTTCAACAAAAAATAAGAGAAAGTCATAGTTGCTTATTTAAGGGATAAGATTTGTGTTGGTCAATTAATGATGGAATATCCTTACGAAATGGTTCAGCTCCTCTCATCTCAAATTATAATTATTGTATATTTTCAAAAACAAGTTACATTTGAATGAGAAAAAACATGGAGCATGCCCAATATGCAAATTCCGTTGAGCATTTTAAAACACTTTCAAAGGTTCCTCACATTAAAATTTCTGCTAAGATTTTAAATTAGAATGTAAGATGTAACTCAAACAATAGTATAAGAATTTTAAATTTCTTAACAATAGAAACTAATCAGTTTTTGAAAATCAACAAAATTCACTCAAAAGAAAAGGGTGGGAACAGAGTAAAAAGGGGAATTCTCCCTTTTAAGTATTACCCATTATGACATAAATGACCCCCGCGTGGACAAAGGCGTAAAACACCACATGGTAAGCACATATCATCAAACATCTGGAAATCATAGAAATTTGAAAGCTATTATATGCCTAAATAAGAATCAAGCATTCCCACAACTTATAAATACAACAATACTTGATCTTAGAAATTTACTTTCAAGGCAAAAAAATAATAGACATATACCAGAAGCACATGGTGAAGAGGTATTCGATGATATGCTGCAAGTGGGCCAACCTTAAAACAAAAACGGATATTTAAATGAGAAATCAGAACAAATTCCAACTAGAGATGGACATCCATTCAAAATAGACTGATAAAGAAAACAGAAGCCTCAATAGAAGTTAAAACACTTATAGACATTCACACATATTAAAGATGCGAAATTTTCTTTCTTTAACAATGTGTTAAGGGAATGAATCTTTGAATGCCAACAAGGTTAGTGTGCAATGGCTTCAATTATCTACTGAAAACAAAATCAGCATATTGAGTTTTTGTCCTTCAGTATATGCACCCTAACTTGATCTTTATGGCTGATTCTCCCCTGGTACACACCTTTGAACTTTTAGCCATGTTTTTGATGTGATAGATGGGGAAAACTAGTGGAAAAAACCTTCATAAGACGAGCCCAAACTTAGGTACTTTCCCTTTTTATGTATGTCACATTTCATTAATGAGTTCACCATTTTTTAAGACTTCCGGGCCAAAGAAATTAGTATCTTAACCCTCATTGGCACACACACAGCCACTTGTTGCCCTATTCCCTGACTTGGGAAGTTTTTTGTATAGTTTTACCACTCTAAAGGTGAATCGGCAAGATAATGGGTGGGTTATGCCACAAAAAATATGCAGCAACTCCACTTAACTCTTATTCGTACCTTAGGCACACTTTACTAATGTTCTATCCACTATGTCTTATGTGTTAAGCAAAGAATTGAGGTGGCAAAGCCACTCAAAAAGTGCGCCCATACTAAATTCCTTCATTTAAACTGCAGTACAGATTTAAGAGGGTAAATCCATGTTCAAAGTGTGCCTGCTTTCTGCTTTCAAACTTCCTTTTGATGTTGGCATAGAAATCTGCACCGTTTTCTGATGTTTGGCAGAAGATTTTGATGGCAATGCCAATCAATAATTGCACCATGCTTGACTTTAAACTTATCCTTGAAAGTTGGTATTAAATTCACATGGTTTTTCCACTTATTTTCTGCAACTGAGGTGCTGGTTGCTGCTCTGAATCCTCCTTATTCTGCTGAACTTGTTTGCTGCCCTTTTCTGAATAAGAAAAAATAATAAATTGCATATGCTCTTGCATTCTGTGGTTTGTCCTCAACTTCTGCCCTCTTTCTCTGCTCTGCAAATTGGAAGATTGCTGCACATTTAATGAGGAACCAGAAAGTAAATGACAAGTTTACTTCAAAAGAATAAATCATATTTTCTTGAATTTCTTCAGCAGTCATTCTTGATTTCTGCAATAGGTCAGCCCCAATTTGAGAAAAACATGAAAATTTTCATAGGTGTAACAAGATGTTCTAATTGACTGTGTCCCTAAGGCTACAGTCTCACTTGCAGCAGTGCTGTGGAGTTCTTCTATGGCTGCAGGTGTTCTGAATGGCTGTAAAGTATCCTACAGCAGTGCCACGTGTGCCCCATGTGATCTGGGAACCCAGCAGGCATCAGTTCAGGTCAAGAGCAGAATTCAGAAGAAATTCTGTTGGATACACTTATGTTGCCAGTGGTCAACTGGTTAGGTGTCAAGGGATGATCAAGGAGCATAGCATTGGTGAGTTGGTCTTATGGATGTGATTGGCACTATTTGGAATATCACCATTGCATTAGTAAGAACTTTCCCAAGTCAGCGTGTAACTAAAAATGCATCTTGGTTTGGCAGCATGGGAGTGGAATTGAGAAAAAAAGTATGCTAATTTGCAGGTCTGTTGTAGGCCCTAAATAAGACCACATATGATGACCATATTGGAAATGATTTGCATATTTGGATTCTTCTCGAAAAGTAGTGTGATTTCCCAAAAAAAGCAGCACTGTGTTTTGGATCCATATGGAAAAGTTATTGCAGCCAGAAGATGGGCGTGTCTACTGATGATGTAACTATTATAGCCCACATTTTTTACTTTTGCAACATGTTTTTATCAGTGTTGAAGGTCTGATCTGGGCATGAGTATACTCCCTTGGGTTGTCTTCAACCTTTGGGTAATGGTTGGATCCATTTGGAGGATCATCACAAACAGTGTTCTTGCATCATAACCTAGTACAAGACTCACCTCAGCAAGTCCCAAGGTGAGCAAGCATGGACAAATCCAAAGATCTGGACACAGAAAAGACTCAGCCTTCTATAACTCTCTTTGTGACTTTAGAAAACCCTAAAAACTCAACTACAAAATCCCCTTCCCTCTGCCCGAGACTGAAAAATGGTGCTCTTGCCCTGCAGATGTGCCATATGCAACCAAATGTCAATGTAAAAAATGCCAAATGAGTGTGAAAAAATACAACTACTAAAAATGAGTGCAAATTGTATGCACCTCTGCTTGTGTTTACTACACACACAACTTGCTCCCATTTTCTACATAGTTTAGGTCATAGGAATGGTGGAGGCCAACACAATAAGAGACACAAAATGAAAAGGAGTGCAGATGGAGAAAATAAAGGCTTTAAGTCCTTATATTTCATGTTTTTTTCTATTTTTCAATTTGCCGAGGCTGAGTGCCAAGTCCAAGTCCAAGTCCAAGTCAAAAATCAAGTAGCAATGCAGCAGAACAGTCAGCAACTATTTTAAAGGATTTTATGTCTGATCATGTCATAAATCATTAAAAACACCAAAAGAAAGGGGCTTTTCAACTTTTTATTTATTCATATTCCAAAGGCCAAAAGATGCCATTTGGTAACTGAAAAAATCAGTAAGGGAAAGAAAGAAAAAAAGACAGTCAGAAAAGAGGGAAACACACTCTTGTTTTGGCAGCCATTTTGAGGGCAGTGAGCCTTCACCTTCCAACAGCACGAATTTTCTTCAGAGGGCAGCAAGCAAAACAGAGAGGAAGGATTAGTGATGTTGGGAGAGTAGAGCAACTAGTTATGCTGAGACTATATGATTAGTGGTTGTTTGGGATGTCGTTGTTGATCTCCAATAATTGTTACATAACAAAATTGTGGGTAGGAAAGTCATATAATCTCTTGTAGGCATTGCATGGTGGACCATATGGAACCAATGCACCTAAGACCTTTTTTTTGTGTGAGTGTGAAGACATTATCCGTTGTGACTAAGACTGGGATAGCTTCTAGTATCTCGAGTTAGTTGTTGCGGGTCATGTTTGTTTAGGACAATGTGCATTTGTGTATTGTAAGTCCTTCTAAGGCTATGTAAAACCATTATACATTGTAGATTAGTGGCGTGAGGAGTAGAAGCTCACTCTTCGTGGAGTTTTATTCTCATTAGAGAGTTTCTCCAGATGTATTTTAGTTGTTTGCAATAATGTGTGTGCAATTGTTTGTTTTTCTGCATTTAGAGTAATCCATATGCTGATGGAGTGGAGTGTGGCATGGCACCCCAGCTTATAAAAATCTTCAAACTATTTCTGCAGCCAAATTAATCCCCTTGCCAATCCGTTGACATTGCAAGCCATACACCGAACTTCTCCCAGCACTTTTGCTTCCATGGACAAAGGCACATCTTGGGCCCACAATTAGAACCCTTGTAACATGAAAATAGTAGGATAGGAAACACATCATATGCTGGGCCGCATTTTCACACTAAGCTATTGAAAATTCCACACCAATATCAAGCTTATAAGTTCATAACCATATACCATGTAATTGTGGTAATGCTATTCACACTAAATTATTATAATTCCTGTCCAAGTCAAATTAGAGAGGAACAGATAACTCATCTTTGTCGCACTCTTAACACTAAATTCAATGTTTAACTTTAAATGATAGTAAAATAACATGCAACACTCATAAGCATGCAGATAATAATCGTTTACCCAAGGTCTCACATTGCCATAAGCACCGCTCGTCCCATTGTAGAAAATGCATTTTTTTGTCAAAAGCAATTTGGAAAATATTCTAGGCCTACAGTGATAGAATGCGCAAAAAAACTGTAATCGTATTCTTATCTATTGGCAAACAGGGAATATGCACAACAGCCTAAGCAGAAGATGTACCATTTGAGTTGAAATGTCATTCTGATTACAGATAATGGCACACCATTCACTTGGTAAGAAAGCCAAGGATCTGGATTCAGACCAAAAATCATATGCTACCATACAACAGTTGCTCTTTTACCTCCTTATACTTGCCAAAGACAATGTCTTGAAAGTACTTAACACCTAAATATCTCTCTAAGCTTGGGGCAACATGTGCAGCTCAAGGATGCAAACACAATCAGCAAGCAACTAAGAGCACGCTTTGGGCATAACCCAAAGCTTAATTTAGGACATCTCCAGATCCACCAGCCATGAGACAACCAGGTAAGTATTCATTCTAGAATTTCAATTTATCACATTTCATTCATTTTCGAAATTATTTTATCTTTGATTTTCTTTATCAAGTTATCTTAGCTTGCTTCAATGTGGATAAACTAAGTAACTTGAGAGGGCAAACATATATATCAAAACGGTTGCAAAATAGTTTGCATGAGTTCTGGCACACTAGCTTTTCATCATGAAATATAATGAGTTGAATTCAGCCATCATTAGCCTGAGACCATTTCCCAATTACCCTATGTCCTTAACCTCAGAGCACTTTTGGTGCATTAACGAATAGGTCATCTTATATGTCCCACTTATGATTCATTTCTCAGTGTCTCTCTGCACAACCACCTATATACATATTCCTATTGGGCTCCTTTTAACCATTACCATGTCCCTTAACCTATCACAATGTTTTCTGCCATAGATGAACATATCATATGAGCCCCATGTTACCCATAGGCACGCCCAATGAGTTCAGTCACAGCCAAAACCTTCTCCATGCATCTTTTTACAAGATTGAAAGGTTCAAGTGGAAAACTACTAATCCTTCCAAACTGGTAAAAAATAACAACTTGATAAAGTTGCAAATCTAACTCTTACACTCTTAAACAATTCCTTTGCATTCTTGCGATTAAACCCTCAAAAGGTCCTATCAAAGAACTTTGTCACGTCAAATACATGCAGCATAGGTCTTCTTACAACACAGTGGAAGCTCCACATATTCCTTGCTGATAAGAATTCCAGGATTCCTATACACCTAAAGGTTACCTTGATCTAATTTCCTTCCTAAAATTGATCTAACCTAATCAAACCATTTTAAGGGATGCCAACATTCCACTCTATTTCGAGAAGCTTTGTTGGTGAGAGTATTTCATTTACAGTCATATATATATATATGCTTGTATATTTTCCTGCTCTCCATTAACCATTTGCAGGTAATTAAGGTCACATAGCACATTAACTGGAGCTACAACTTCTATGGACTCAACCCATAAAGCTATACACCCCTCTTTAACTATATTATTATTATCTAGTTACAAGTAGAGTATTGTAGATATGGGTATATTTGAATGGTGTACTTAGACTTGTAGTGTAGATTAAGGAATTTTTAATTTACTTGCATATGTTGACAGTTGCCTAATTTATCTTGACATTCGATAGCAACATTGTCTCAAGAGATCCTCCATATTCAAGAATCTGTGAATACAATTTCCTCATATTAGAACTAAAAGCAATTAAGGTTGGAGGATTCCAAATACATAAGTAGTTTCACTACCAATCACTGGAAATTTGTGCTTTCTCAAACAAGATGAAGGACTAGAATAAATGTCTTCAAATAAATTATAAATGTCATTAACTGGATTAACAAACTTTGATTCAAGATAATGGTTTTACATATGAAAAGAAAAAGGGAGAAGCAGAGTAAAGAATTTATGTACTTGTCTTCGAAATCCTGTAGTTTAATACAGATTGTGAGCAATGAAGAGCTAAAAGGCTAAGACATTATAAACACCATCACACCTCATAAGGCACATTATAGTTGCTTGGTGAAAGCCATGCATTTTGTGAGATTATTCAATATAAATTGGAATCTGACAATTTCTTTTGTTTTTGTACAAATTGATTTGTCTTTGAGTTCCAAAGGACTATGTGTATACTTTTGTTATGGTTCTCTATTTATGTGCTATTTCAATTTGTTTGAGTATCTTGTCTATGAAAATGATGTTGCAAAAACTTGATTTGTTGTTGAAATTTATAATGTTTCTATGCTTCAATGATTATTACCGTATTTTTCATCTCATTTGATCCTTGACTTTTGTGTTTGCCTTTTAGCTTAGTCTTACCATAGACTTCCTCAATTTTCACTTTGGCATTGCACACTAGCCAAACCCTACAACCATTACTAATGAAAAGACTAGGCACTGCCTCTAAAATCAAGGGCTCATCAAGCCCTAGGTCCAGAACTCTAGCCAATGTTGAACAAGATAAGAATATCAATTTGGAATTATGCAATGAGTGCAAAAGATGGTGCAATTGCAAGATATAGAAGCTCAAGTCCAGTTCTGCATTCACTTTCCCTACCTAAGCATTCCAAGAAAAATCATTGGTATGAAAAAAAAGTCTGATACCCTAAATCATTATGACTAATAAAGATTTGAATTCAAGCTTCTCTTCTCTCACTGAACACAAAGATCAAAGCAAATGTTCCTCCCAATAAAGCCTACACTGGTCAAGATAATATTTGTATATGATTATTGCCTTACAAACAATTCCTTTTCCTATATGCCATTGAATCTCAATAAGAAAATTGTATAGCCCAGGCTCCAGAAGCCATTGCAAGCAGGTTAGCACCACAGATGATATGCAGAAAGCTCTCCATTTTTTATCATCTACTTACAACAAAGCTCTCACATGGCTATTTCACTTTGAATCCACTGACAGCATATGAAGGCGATCATAATTTCAAGAAGTTGTGCAAGAATGAATTCAAGTAAAAAGAACTATTGAAAGTCCTGTATCGCTAGTTACATTACATCAAGTAGCTGCGGCCTGCCAATGAAACCCCACAACTTGATTACAGGTACTGCAGAGGCAGTCATAATTTCAAGAAGTTGGAAAGAATGAATTCAAGTAGAAAGAAGTTAGAACTATTGAAAGTCCTTTATCGCTAGTTACATTACATCAAGTAGCTGTGGCCTGCCAATGAAACCCCACAAGAACTTGATCACAGGTACTGCAGACTCATTAATTGCCTGTGGCGTGACATTGATTGTCACAAGAAAATTAACTTTTAGGAAATATTTGGTTGCTCAATGTCCAGTCACAGTTTATTTCCAAGCAAAAGAAATATTATAATAGCATATTTAACTTTGTCTCTGACTCTCTGTTCTTCGGGACCATTACAATTAATTATCTACAAATCAGCCTACAAAAAAACATAGTTTAGAGAGAGAAATCACCAACATAAAATCACTGTTGGGTAGCATTGACAAGCTTCTTTGCCAAGTCAACACAAGTCCTCTATTCAAGATGGCACATTTTACTGAGAATGCAAGCACACTCCTTTGCACAATGTATAACCCTAGGATTTGCTGACACAAATATCTTCACAGCCCAATCTGTCACGGTGCAACTGCCTCCACGACATTATTTCATTGTACCGCACAATCAGTTTTACTTTTGTGTCGTTCCTTAACAGCACAAAATCAATGCTTTCATCATTTGTGGAGCAACAGGCCTATAAAGCAACATGAGATCGGACCACACCATACAGTTAATATTTCAATCATCAAACCTAGAATCGCTTGTCTACATTATTTTTAATTTCAGCATGTAAATTGGCCATTTGTTCCACGAACTAAGCCCCTAAAGGTTGTTTAAATTTTTGCACTGGGACCGTGCAAACTGCAAAGGAAACAAATGGGGAATGTTCTTGCTCCTTAACAAGTGCAGCAACTATTGAATGATCAACCACTTCTTGGCATTGTTCAATGCTTCACGTGCCATACAAAGTGGAGTGATAGTACTCATTTCCATTCAAATTAAATGCAAGGTAAAAGATATTACAATACCTATAGCCCAACCATCGTAACGATAGTGGTTCAAACTTCAGGCAATCATGAAAATTGCACTAGTCCTAAATGTGCCAAAGAAAGACTCACCTACAAAGTGCTAATACTAATCCACACGATAAAGATTCCCTTGAAAGGGTTCCATAATTCGAGAATTTGCATCCCATGATTGGAAACCTCTTTGTTGTCATACACATAAACCTGAATTGCAAATTGCCACCTATATAGTGCAAAGTGCATATTCAACAAAAAAAAAACTAATAATGGAAGGTTGCTTTACACAGCCTCATTTTACCTTTCTCTCAAGAGATCATAGCTGCTTGCAAATTAACAATTTGATGGGAGCTTTGTAATGTCCCCATTTTCGTGAGCATTAGACTTCGTGGGATTAGTCTATTATTTGACCCTCGTAGGCTAATCAGATGGATAGAGGGTGCAGTGCCAAAAGCCATTTCCCCACTCCAGAGGTCAGGGATGTTCAGGATTGCTCTTCGTTTGAGTAAGATTGGCACACTTACTATTTATAGTAAGTGTCTATTTCGGGAAAGTCAGGATTACTATCTTTAGTAGGGAACTTGAACAGTTTGGTAGCAGTATAAAGTTGTGGTGACATCATCAGAACTTTCATTCTGAGACTTACTATTCATAGTAGAATTAATAAGCTAGTTATTCGTTTTATAATTATTAATTAAGTTATACTTAATTAATAATTAATTTTAAGCTAATTATGAAGTGTCATCACAGTGCAATAAAAGGTTATTTCATAAGTTAATACTTGGCGCCTAGTTATGGAAGGAATATAATTATATATTATATTTTAAATATTTCAAAAGCTTTTACATCCAAAAGCAAATATATATTCAAAAGGCTAAGTGATGTTTTAAGTTATGTGACATGTGAATTTGAAGCTAGTTGGTCGATTTCTATTGAGAGTTAAAAAAAAGCCTTCACATGAGGAAAATGAATTCATTCATGACTTGTGTATTCGCTTTTGTTGGTGAGAAGAAGGAATTGAAACAAGGGTTTCAGATTATCAGCTTGAGGAATTGTAAATTCTTCATTGTTGCAGCACTTTGAATTGGTTGTAAGATACCAGCGAACTGTGCAAGTGCTTTGGCTTCATACAGAGGCTAAGAAGGTTTAAACTTAAAGGTTTGCAGGAAACATGTTACAACTATAGACAGGTCCCAATCCATCTTTGATATATGTGCAAGGACAGAGAAAAGTATTTTGTGCAGATCGCAGCCTTTTAGAGATCTGTGTTTGGGGTTTAGAGAGCCGCCATTCATCAATAGAGCAGCGACAGTCATTCTAGAGGCTACGTTTGATTATATAGGGCAGTGTTTGACATCTATGAGGCACATTTTTGCTGTCTGGTGCCTTCATTCAGAGTTTGAGAGCCTTAGAGACAATCTGTGGTCATCACCATAGGGCTACGATACAATCTGGAATGTTTATAAATGCATGCAATCTATTACCAGGTTTCTCATAATATGTTTCAAATATATTTCAATTGTATTGCATTTGTTATTGTAAATATTCCTTTGGAATAATATGTATAAAGTTGCTAGTGAATAGTTGCTTAGTAATTAGCCTATTTCAAAGCATTGTTATTTTGAAATCCATATATTGTCACAAAAAAGGCATAAACTCTGGAAAAATTCAAAAAAACATAAAACTTTGCAAAAACAATACATTCCGGTGACAGTGAATCAGAGGTAGAACCATTGAGGTTCTTACAAGCTTCCTCGACAAGAACAACTGTAATGGGCCTAAACTAGTCCACTTTGGACAAGCAAATTATAAATTTAATGTAGTGATCAAATTTGAATACTTCTGCAAATTATTGGAGTCTTTTGCAACTCTTTCCATTTGCAATAATTAAGACCCTGCTGTGGAAGATGATATACAATCTCCCATTTATGTATAGGTCATCTTTCATCTACTTAAGCCACCCAGCTTACATCCAGTACAATGCAAAAGTTAATATCCATATGCCAATCATATCATATACTGATCATTTCTAGGAGCATCTTGAAGCCCCTCTCCTCAATCCCAATCGATATTTTTCACATAGGCAACAGTGTCTTTCCAAATCAAAAGGAATTTTTACACGTGATCTGTCAGTTTGGCAGGATGCACTCATGACAGACTTTGAAGCACTGTCACTTAATCATCTGCCTTTTCCTAGTTCAACTTAACTTGATGTTATGCATGCAACTATCATCTTGTAAAAGAGATGCATTTAAGTAAAAAAGAACAAAAAATTGTTTTCTGCTCCACAAAAATGTGCTACTGTGGGAAGAACCGTGTGAGGATTCCATGTAATTTTGAGCCAGCTTGTGAAACCAATGAATTTTGTTGACTTGATGACATCATCCTTGTGCAGGATGCCACCAATCAGTTATTATCACATTCCAAGATGATCCTTTCCAACAACATAGTAAGCCTCATGAATTGATGCTGGAAACAAGGTGATTTAAATCTTGGAGACTGTTGATTCAATAGAATGCATTAGCTGTATACTCAAGAGGTTTCTGAAATCATTAATAAGATTCCATTTAATTGGCTATTTAAAGGATAATAAACTCACCAGTATAATAATGTTTGTTTTAAGCCTTTACCTGCAGATCTGTTTGCTCCACCCCTCGTGATATCAACAAAGCACAACCATTCCAGATAATTGAAGGTATGTTTTCTGTGTGTTGATAGTTTTAGAATTATTGATTTCAATATTTGTTTAAGGAATGTCTGTCTTTGATAGTTATGACTTAAGGAGTGTTTACCCGCTGGGGTAACCAGGTTCACGCATAGACTTTATAAGACAGGATTACAAGAATGCTTTAATGGAAGTTCTTTTATTCATATTTCTATTGAAGTACATACATTGTATCCACCAGAACATGATGCCTTAATTACAAAGTACCAGCATATATATAAACCTCGAACCGGTGCGATCAAACGTCGCCACCCTTTCCCACAGACGGAGGTAACGGGCGGACGGTGGTAACCGTTGTCCTGCCGACTAAGTCATATACACGGCTAACATCATCCCCCCCTAAAGAAAAGTCGTCTCCGGACGACAACCAAACAAACCAAAATGTCCGGGACAACACAACAAAATAGGAAGAATGAACTACCC
>MU226229.1:371240-383753 GCA_018584345.1 Thuja plicata
CTCGGGTTAAGAGCATACCCTGTGTTAGTTTTAGGATCAAGACATAATTCATTGCATATCATTCCAAAAGGGAGCTGTACCTACCAATTCAGAGAAAAGCCAGTAACCAGAGAACGGCTTTTCAACTATTGTAATCAGATATTGTTCATAATTTGGGCACTAAGAGTCATATTCCTAAGAAGTAAGAAAGGACAAATCTGTTTACTAACAGAAACTACCACTGGTATTTGTCAAGGCGATCCTCTCTCCCCATTTCTTTTCATTATATTTGCGGAAGCCTTGGGCAGAACAATCAAGCGAAAAGGTGGGTCGGGTTCCTGGAAGGGAATCAAGGTTGCAAGGGGCTTGGATCCGGTAACTCATTTACAATTTTTAGATGACATTTATCTTATGGGGGAGGCGTCAGCCCGAGAAGCAAGGATTATTAAATCAACTCTGGATGCTTATAGCATTGCATCTGGGCAATTCATTAACTGGGCTAAATCTAAGATTTTCTTCTTTAATACCTCTCCCCCTATACAACATGTCTGTCGAATTTTGGGAATGAAGGCAGTCTCTCTTCCCAACAAATATCTGGGGATCCCTTATTTGAAGGTGCATCCAAGGCTAATCTATGGAAAGATCTCATTGATAGTTGTGTGAAAAAGATGGAGAGTTGGAAAGGTAAGTGGCTCACTTATGCAGGGTGGATTCTTATGTTACAATCGGTCATTTCTGCAATTCCTATTTATTCTATGAGTTGTTTAAAGATTCCAATCAAAGTATTGAAGTACATTGAACAGCGACTAAGAAAGTTCTTCCGGAATGGAGGACAGGAGGATGAAAAAATACCACTAGTGGCTTGGGATACTATTTGTAAATCTCGAAAGAATGGGGGAGCTGGTCTTCGGAAATGGCATTTGATTAATAAGGCCTTAATGGGCAAAATTAGTATGGGATATTTATTCAAAACCCTCTCAATTGTGGGTGCAAATCCTTAAGGTGAAATATCTAGACTAGATGGAGGATAATCGTATTCTAATTGTCTGGGATCCCCCAAAAGGTTCAGCTATTTGGAATTTTATTTTAGAATGTAGGCCTGTAGTTTGTGATCACTTGTCTTGGTAGATTGGGGATGAACGAGATGCCTCCTTCTGGGATGAATCCTGGAATGGAAAGTCGGCTCTCTCAGAGAGGGAAAATTTGCAGAATCTAATCATTATTATGAAAGATGTGTGGGGTGAAAAGGTCAGGGATGGAGTTACGCACAAGCCCGTTGGGGCAACAATGGTGTTGGAAAGAGGTTGCTATTGCAGGCCTTAATGAGGAACTTGGTGACTCGCTGAGAAGTATATTTGCTGAAAGATCCTTGACTTTATTTGAGGAAAAAGATAGTATTATATGGTGTGCAGCTAAGAGTGGAAATTACTCGGCCAAGCTGGGGTATCAACTATTGGCTAATGAGGAGGTAAGTGACGAATGGCCATATCAGCTGTGCTGGGATAAGGATTGTCTACAAAAAGTTGGAGCTTTTGCATGGATAGCCATTTAGAGAAAGATTTTGATAGGGGAACGCAGAAAGAAGTATGGTTTTGTGGGACCAACTTGGTGCCCTTTATGCAGGCATGAGAGGGAAGATGTGGACCATCTTCTTGTTCAATGTGAAGTTGCTTAGAAATCTTGGGAAATGGTAAGATTAAAATTAAACCTAATTGGCCCCATGCCAAATTCTTTAGCAAAAATATTCAAAGGTTGGCAGGTCCACTTTCAGAAATCAACATTATCCAAATTGTGGATTGTTTGTCCATCACTGATTATTTGGGAATTATGGAAGGAACATAACCGAAGAATCTTTCAAGATGTTTCAGAATCTGAAGAAAGGATCATGAATAGGATTAACAAAGCAATAGAGGAAGTAATGAGCTCAACGGTTAGTAAATTGAATGCAAACACTGTATTTTCATCCTGGGATAGACAAATCCATAGACAATGGCCAGGGATCAAAATTAGATATAGGAATGATGGAGGCCAATCTAGTAATGTGAAAACATGTCGTGATAATGTCGAGTGGATCCCCCCGGATCCAGGTTGGATTAAGATAAACTTTGATGGATCCTCAAAAGGGAATCCAGGGGTTTCAAGGGTTGGGGCTATTGCCAGAGATTGGAAAGGAGATGTCTTGACAATGACAGCAAAAAGTATAGCAGAAGGGACTAACAATGTGGCAGAGGCGTAGGCAGCCTTGCTGGCAGTTCAATTAGGGAATTGGATGAGGGTGGAGAATATTCACATTGAAGGTGATTCAAAAGTGATTGTGGAAGCAATTAAGTTGGGGCATTCGCAGACTTGGTAAATACATAGCATCTTAAAAGAAGTGGGGTGTAATCTAAATACATTTAGAAACTTTAAAATCAGTCACACATTGAGAGAAGGAAATAAAGAAGCAGACAGACTTGCAAATTGGGCTATATCTTTTGAAAAGACCGACGTGTTTGCATATGAAGATTTCATCAAATTGGAAAGGTTTTAACTAGGAAATATTCTAAGTCTACAATGGTGCAATGAGTAGATGTTGTTGAAATATTAGTGATCGAGTCCCATTATTCATAATGATGGTCGAAAAGTTGCATGACGATGGCAAAGTTATTTGGAGAGTATGGAAAGGACTGCTAACGGAGGTGCATCGGCTGTGAAAGAAGTTAATGATGTCAAGTTGATCCCAGCGAGGACGAAGCATTGATTAAATTGCAGACTTTATACTCAGATTGTGGGAAGCGACGGAGGAAAATAAAGCTTACACGAATGAAGGAAAACGTGGTTGGGAAGCATTAAAGCTGCAACGCCTATAGAATTATTGCAAAACAGTAGCCAAGCATCCAAATTAGAAAAAGATAGGTCAGTTTGTGGAGGCGAAGTAGCAAGGAAGGAAGGTTTTCAGTCCGTCACGAGAAATGGAGGCATCGTTCAACCTAGATTCAGATAAACAAATGAAATACTTTAAAGGTCCAGCAAGTAGAGACAGAGTGAAAGGTTTGCTAAAGATTAAGTCAGAAGGAATGATAGACGGAGTGATGAAAGTCATCGGCATGCAATTTCAAGAAAGGCAGATAAAACGCCGAACAAATTTGGATGTTATCTCAGTTTTTGTGGCCTAGGGACTAGAAATTCGGGAGAGCACAGAGGAAGTAGGCAGAATAACAAAGGTCCTGTTCGAAAGGGATGTGCTTGGAGAGCTGGACTCTGTTCTGGAATGGGCAATTCCCGGGGTTCGAATGGATATAACGGAATGTTTTGAGGATGATGCAGAAGGAAGTCGTTTTGGGCTCGTCCCTTTTCTGAGGTGGAGAGCGAATGTGGACAAACTGCTGATGTATAAGAATGCTACGGAGGGTTGGCAGCAGGTCAAAAATGAACTGGAAAAGCAAAATCAACTGGGGAATGAAAGGGTCGAAGCCATGGTGTGGAACATGCCGCGCAGACAACGCAATCCGCAGAGCAGAGATGTGAGAAAGGAAACGGTGTAAGGCGAGGCAAGGGGCAGGATTTTATGGAATATGCAAGCAGTTGATTAGCAAGAGGAAGCAAACACAGATAGTTTCAACATTGCAGGTTTTGTGGCAACCCAGTGTATAACCCTAACAGCATGACAATATCGAGAATGAAGGAGTCAGCCTGAATACTGGTTTTTGCATAATAGGGATATAAATTTTGTAATGTTTTTAAATGAATATTCATTAGGAGGTGGGGGTTTAGCCTTAGAATTGATTAGCAAAGATTATTATGTTGTGGAAAAGCAGGGTTTGTAGAAAGGGGATGACAGTATTTTGTAAAAGGAAGTATATAATATTCCTATGGGGTGTGTAGCAAGTATATGTCTTGTAGAAAAAGACTGAAATGTAACTTTCTTTTAAATATCAATAAAATACCTATTACCGACCAAAATATATATATATATTGAGCATTACTATTTTATATATTTCTTATATATATATAGACACACACAATCCTATACCCTACCCGTGAACAAAAATGTCATAGCCACATACCCAAACCCCAAACCAGTACTCTATCCTGTTAATGTGAGTTTTATGACCACTTCAACATGCAGAATCGAATACTTAGTATTCCAAATGAAATACCAAATCTCCAACTCTCACTTGAATAAGGATGCTCATATGCTAAACAATGTACATGGATTGTGTAATCAAATGAGACAACTCCAAGGTTCCTTCTTATTGTGAACTTAACTCAGTTATAATGATGTGATATGTTGGGTATCACATAGGAACTTACGTTGTTCATTCAATAGATTTGAACTTTGCAAGTGCGAAAGATATAGGAATTGGAGCTCTTCAACTACTTCTAATGAAACAAACTGCAAATAGATAAGGGTTTAGGAAGCTATTCTATTCCTAGAATGAATGGATGCATATCAATGTGCAAGCAATAATCAAAGTAAAAGCTCATTAAACTTCCAGTTGACCATGCAAGGCGAACTTACAATCAGCAAGCTACTAGTGGTATGGACTAAGCGAGTCTCACAAAAAGTTGATTCACAATTACTTCCATTCAACTATTCAACTACTTCTACTCAACAAGAAATTAGATGTACTCTTAAGTGAGGAAATGTAGAAACCATGCAATACTCCAAAATGATACAAGTAATCCACCATGAAGACCAACAATGAATTATGAACAATCTTGGTAGCATTATAGCAACAATTTCAATAAGTCTCTCTTTACAAATGATTCAAGTTGCCCTTTTATAGAGGCTCCAAGTACAATGGATGGTCAAGGTTAAACCAAGATCAATGGCCCAGATTTATCCACCAAAGCCCTAATTAGGATTTTCACAACTACCACTAACAAATATTAAATGCTAACACAAATACATTAAAGCACCACCACGTGGGCCATTAAGAAAATTACATTGCTTTTAAGAGCCAATGAGAAAATAGGTCACGTAGAAGCTTACAGAAAAAGGCACCAATTAGTGGGCCAATAATAAAATGCCACATGGGCTTACAACAAATCTTCCTTAAGAAGACAATTTCCTTTGACTTTTTCCCCTTTTAGTAAATTCAATGAATTTGGACATAATATTGTTGAGCTCTTCTATGGGAAGACTTGGCATGATCTTATTGGTTGAAGATGAATAGACGCCACCTTAGCATGCTCATCTCATAAACTTGATTAATTCTTGGTGATGAGAAAATGTCTCTTCATACTAAACATTATCAAGCCTTCAATAGATTGTGATGACTCATATTCCCAAATTGCTTCATCTCCATGATATCTTGCACCCTTTGAAACTCTTCACCTTGAAACCTTTTTCATTGACATGACTTTGAACTTGCACTTGTATTAGAAATCTTGATGTTCTGACCTTGATCTTGCACTCGTAGAAGTGATGTAGCTAGATCGATCCAATTGAACTTGGTTTTCCAAAGGAAATTCAAGTTTGATAATCTTCTTCATCTGCTAATAGCCTTGGCTCTTTCTCTTTCACAACTTGTTCCTTGACCTTCATCTTGAATTTCAACTCAAACCTTACCTTTCATCGATCCTTTTTACCTTGCAAAACAACATTATCTTATTAAATACTTAAATTTCACATTTTCATATCTAGTCCAAATTAATGTTAGGAAATCAAATTTCTTGACAAACATTCCTCCTAGATAGTTGTTATGATCATTCCATGAATTCAAAATGCAAAACTCTTGTCTTTGAGATCTGATTTCACCTAAACAAATGAAGATTTCAAACCTAAACAATTCAGTTATAACCATACTCTTTATTCAAAATCCTTGTCAAAAATGCAAACACAGCCCTCTACTGTCCATGGATTGCCATGAGGAACCAAATTCACCTTGCAGTTTGTGATAAAATTCTAAGTTTGCAGCCTAAATCTGGAACTAATTCGAACTCTAGAAGGTCTGATTTATTTCCAGAATTGTGAATTTTCAATATATCTGTCATTTGAATGCTTAGGCCTGATTTCTTATGATAAATCTGGGCTTGTTCCAATGAATGCTTTTGACTTCTGATGTCCTCAAAGTCTGAAATTGATCTGCTGTAGCAGTTTGATGCCCTTTTCACAATCTTGATTTGTCAAATCTAGCTTATTGCTGTTCGAACTTGGCCTGCCTTTCCACAAACTCGATCTTCTCTTCTTAGGAAATATCGATCTGTTGTTGATTGATTTTGAGTTGGATGTTGAAAAGATTTCAACAGCCGACTT
The DNA here is from genome assembly GCA_018584345.1 of Thuja plicata. Lineage (NCBI taxonomy): Eukaryota > Viridiplantae > Streptophyta > Pinopsida > Cupressales > Cupressaceae > Thuja > Thuja plicata. Next base: position 377,461 of record MU226229.1, read on the forward strand.
AAATAGCTGTTGGTGTTAAAGGACGCATCTCTTCATTAGGCTGACCTGGCCATTGTTTGACAAAATCAAATTAATTTTGACACCCTTTCGTTTCAACAAGCAGGCCGACTTGGCCTCTTTCCAATTAATTCATGGCTCTTCACAATTAATTAGCCCTTTAACTAGGTCGACCCTCCTTAAATGTTTGCATATTGGCATTCAATGCTCAATTTCTTCTTAAGGCCAACCCATACTTAGCCTTTTGTCATCGAAATTGGAGGCTTTTAGAGAAAATCGAAAATCAAAGGTTTGTGTGGCAAGCTTAAAATCATTTTCGGAAAACATGAGTTCATGTGGCAAGGCATTTCGGAAATTCAAGCTTCGTGTGGCAAGTACTTTCAGAAATTCAAGCTTCATGTGGCAAGTACTTTGGCAATCTCCAATTTGGCAAGGGGATGTGGCAAATGCCATGAAGACTTTCGAATTTGGCAAGGGGATGTGGCAAATGCCATGAAGACTTTTGGATTTGGCAAGGGGATGTGGCAAATGCCATTAGGATTTTCAGAAATCATGAAGAGATTGGGCATATGCATGATGTGATTTTTGGAAATCACCACCTAATAGGGCAAAGTACATCGATATCACCTATTGATGGGGCAAATACTTTATCATTTGTGGAAATCCAGTATGCATTGGGCAAAATCATTTGGAACTTTTCGGAAATTAGGTAAGGATTGGGCAAGTGCATGGTCTTTGAGCGGAAACCACATGTGAATAAGACAGCATCATAACCTAGTGCGGAAATCACGTGCGAATAAGGCGGACTCATGTAGGGGTATGGCGGAATTGCATGCAAATAAGGCACTTGTATTAGGAAGGTGGCAGAAGTTTGATGCAAATAAGGCAGTTGCTGGGTGGAAATCTTGATGAGGTTGGGCTAAAGACAAGGTGAATTTTTGGAAATCACCAATGGATTGGGCAAAAACACCTTGTATTTCAGAATTTCCATGAGAGTTGGGCAAAGTCGTGATGGGAAGTCGGAAATCTTATGAGGATTGGGCAAGTACATAACCCTTTTTGGAAATGACTTGGTGATTGGGGGAAGTACAATGTATTTTGGGCGAAAATCCTAGTGTGATTGGGCAAGATGCCTTAGAACTTTCGAAAATCTACCACTAGTTGGGCTAAAATCATTGCACTTTCCTTTGTTCAAATCGGAGTTCATCATGATTTTTGCGACATGAATTCAGACTTGTACTTGGGTAAATTCCTTTTGGATTTCAAATTTCTTATCAATTTGGGCTCAATGTCTTAGTTGAATTAGCCAAGCCCTTTAGGCTAGACTAATACCTTCTCAAAATATCCAAGTAAAAGTTCAATCTGATTCTTGCCCAACCACCACAAACTCTATACTCTTCCTTTGATCATCTTCAATGTAAGAAACCCCTGTGGTTCTAACTTTGACAACATTGGACTATGGTTTAATTTTGGATGTTTGACATTTGGTCAAACACTTCGTAGGCAAGCTCTGATACCACTGTAAGAACCCCTGGGGTTCTAACTCTGACAACACTGGACGGTGGTTTAATTTTGGATGTTTGACATTTGGTCAAACACTTGGCAGGCAATGTCAGAGCTTGTTGATTTAAGTTCCTGTTTGATTTGCTATGGTTTGGTATGTTGCAATTGATGTTTTTTATATATATTTGCAATGTTCGATACAACAATATTGTTAATGTTTTCAGATTATAGCAAGGAATATACAATCTATAGAGGTCTTTCAATGCTAAGACACGGGATATAATTAATATTCTCAAGTAAAGAAGGATAATACCCGGATTTGAAGGTCTGAATTTATCCTTTTGTTGGCTTCAAATCTGCACTTTCTATTCTTCAAATTAGTCCCTCAATGTTGTCCTCAATGACTATTACGAATCAGCTCTTGAAGGTCTTCAAATTCACTCTTCTAGGGCTGCTCCAATTTGCCCTAGTTCGCCCTTCTTGATCTGCCTTAATTCGCCCTTTTAGGGTGCTCTAATTCTGCCCTAATTTGACCTTTAAGGCTGCTTAAATTGTCCTTGAATTCTGCCCTAGTTTTTCTGCTCTTAGTAGCCTCCAATCTGCTCTTTAATTCACTATCAAGGTCTGCTCCAGATTGGTATAGTTTGCAATTCAATATCTGCTCTACTTCGCTCTATGGATCTGCTCTTCTTCCAATTCGAACCTTGAATTTCATTTCTAAGTGATCTGAAATAAATCACTCAAGTAGAGGATGAAAATGATTAAGAATATGCAATTGTAATTCTGCTCATATACTTATCACATTATGTTTTCGATGAGTTCCTTGAGCAGATCTACTCTCTTTATTTATACATAATGATGACTCTCCAAGAGTCATAACTCTTTCCCTCAAGGACTGACCGACTTGGTCCTTTTACTATTTATTAAACAAGTCACCCCACGTGCTATTATGTGTTGACATATAGCTTCGTTCGTGTTTAAATATGCCCGATAATTATAAGAACTGTTATTTATCGGCATACTGTAGAAACCGATCGATTACATTGTTGAATGTATAAAGCACTGTTACAATGTATATTGCATTGCAGACACGATGACTGTAAACACATTACAGTACACGATAGTATCGTGGACTGTAATGTTATTACAGCCACGATAATTATCGTGTATCTGTAATAACATTACAGTACACGATATTATCGTGTAATACAATTAGTAAGAAACGACACAAGTTGTTTAAGATAATTGTGCCTCTCTAAATTAATTCGGTTGATTATAATTTAACGTAAGGTCATGACCCTACATGGCAACCGCCATGTATGGTCATGACTTTACGTATGAATATATATACTAAGAGACATTTGTGGAATCAATCAATCACCAAGGCAATTGTATTCTACAGCAACATATAAATTATAAGTAATATATATTAATCTTCTGATCTAATATTCTTTAACATGGTATCAGAGCCAAGTTATTAAAGAAGATGTATTTATTATTTTTGATATTTCATATAAACATAATTAAATTTGTGTTTATTATAACAAAAGGAAATGGCTCACAGTATGAGAATGGAAGATAGACTTGAGCGTGCATCCAACTTTATATCTTGGAAAACCAAAATTACTTCTCTTCTTTTAGAACTTGAATTGGAGGACTATATAGAGAAAGAACCCAAAATACCTGAAGATGAAGTAGAAAAATCCAATTGGAAAAGGCGAAATAACAAAGCCAGGAAGTTGATTATTGACTTTGTCAAAGACTATACTTCCTAGCATTTCAAGATTAACGACTGCCTTTGAAATATTCAAAACCATTCAAGACACATTTGAAATCAATAATGCTAGTAGATTGTTGACTCTAAAACAACAACTTATGAATATAAAAATGAACAAAGGGGAAACAATTACCTCTTACTTTCTGAGAATTTCAGAATTAAGGGATCAACTCCTTACTATTGGAAATGATATGGATGATCTGGAACTATCCTTAATTGCTCTAAGAGGATTACCTATCTCCTGGGAATCCTTCATTCAGTGCATTAGTGCAAGACCTCCATTACCAAAATGTGAACAATTAAAAAATGATTGCACTCAAGAAGAATCGAGATTAATCTCAAGACAAATAGGACCTAGCAAAGAAAGTAAAGTTCTGGCACTCCACACGTCTAACAAAGGGAAGAAATTCTCCAAACGAAAAAGGAGCACTAAAACCTTCAATAAAAAGGATCTTTCAAAAGTACAATGCTACAAGTGTGAGAAATACGAACATATTCGCAAATGTTGTCCAGAAAGGAAGAAAATTCAAGCTGCACTAGCAGAAGTCAAAGAAATGGAAAACCCACTCTTCTTCCTAGCTCTGTCAAGTGAACTAAATTCAAATAAAAGCACCTGGATAATTGATAGTGGAGCCTCCAGACATATCACTGGACTTAGGGAACAATTTGAAACCTTTAAAGAGAACTCCTTGGAAGAAGTTACAATTGGTGATAACTCTACTTATCCCGTGAAAGGAATTGAGACCTGTTCAATCAAGATAAGAGGAGTGACCTTACAGTTAAAGGAAGTACTATATTTACCTGGAATAAAAAGAAACTTAATCTCCATATCAGGACTAGTTGATCAAGGATATAGAGTTACATTCAATGAAGATAAAGTTCTTCTCTGGACTAAAAATTCCAATATCAAGAATGCCATTACTATAGGATCTAGGGAAGGCAGTCTATATAAATTATGCGGTGAACAAAAAATTGCCTTAAGCCATGAAGTTAAAAACAATAATGAGATATGGCACAAAAGGTTAGGCCATATTAGATATAGTGCTCTTCCAACCCTAAAAAGAATCACTTGAGGAATACCTCATCTTAAATCTGAACACTTAGGTATATGCAAAGGTTGTGCCTTAGGAAAAAATACAAAAAGGTCCTTCCCGACAAGTGAACACAACACTAAAAATGTATTAGAACTTATTCACACAGATCTATGTGGGCCTATGTCAACACACTCCCTGTCAGGTGCCTTATACTATGCAATCTTTGTTGATGATTACTCTAGAAGAACCTGGATATACTTCCTAAAACTAAAAGAGTCCAATGAAGTTCTATCTAAGTTCAAAGAATTCAAAGCATTAGTTGAAAATCAAACCAGCAAGAAAATAAAAACACTAAGGTGTGACAATGGAGGTGAGTATACTTCTGATAGTTTTAAAGAATTCTGCAAATCTGTTAAGATTAAGAGGGAGTATATTGTACCATATAATCCTCAACAGAACGGAGTAGCGGAAAGGAAAAATAGAACCATTATTGAAGCAGCAAAAGCCATGATGCATGACCAAAACATTCACATCTCCTTTTGGGCCGAAGCTACAAACACAGCAATATACATACAAAATAGGTGTCCTCATGCTATCCTAGAAAATACTACACTAGAAGAAGTATTCACAGGAAACAAACCTGACTTAAGCCATCTAAGAGTGTTTGGTTGTCCTGCTTACATTCATGTTCCAAAAGAAAAGAGAACTAAACTAGAACCCTCTAGGAAGAAGGGTATATTCATAGGATATAGTGAGGATACTAAAGGATATCGAATCTATATCCCAGGCCAGAGATCAGTTGAAATCAATAGAGATATAAAGTTTGAAGAAAACTTCATATTCACAGATACTGAGGATGATTCCATAACAGATCTGGATAGAGATCTTACAACTGAGAATGAGAGGGAGAATAATACAATAGATTTAGAGCCTACATCTTCAAATGTTGAGCCTACATCTTCAAATACTGAACCCACATGTCCAAATGTTGAGAATAATGGAATATCAATTACCACCAAGAGACCTCTATGGGCAAGAAAGATGTTTGAAGAAAATAATGTAGAGCCATATCAAATATTCAGAGAAAAAAGAGAACAAGAACACAAAAATGCTATGTTGCCCTTCTAACGGAGCTTGCAGAATCCTAACCTGACAATGTTGAAAAAGCATTAACAAAACAGGCTTGGAGAGAAGCCATGATTGAAGAGTATCAGTCCATTATGAAAAATGATGTTTAGGACATTGTTCCCAGACCTAAAAACAAATCAATTGTCTCTTCAAAATGGTTATTCAAGATCAAATATGCCTCGAATGGCAGTATTGAAAAACACAAAGCCCAGTTTGTTGCCAAAGGTTTCTCACAAAAGGCTGGGATTGACTATGAAGAAACCTTTGCTCCCGTAGCTCGATACACCTCTGTAAGAACCATTCTTGCAATCGCAGCATCTAAAGGATGGAAAGTACACCAAACGGATGTCAAGACAGCATTTATGAATGGAAATATTGAGGAAGAAGTATACATAGAGCAACCAGAAGGTTTTGTCACACAATAAAAATCACTATGTGTGTAAGTTAAAGAAAGCTCTTTATGGCCTTAAACAAGCCCCCAGAGCATGGTATGAAAGGATAGACAACTATCTCACCAAATTAGGGTACTCCAAGAACATAGCAGACCCTAACATCTACTTCAAGGTAATAAATGGTGACATGATATTCTACTTTTGTATGTTGATGACTTGCTTATAACAGGAGAAGATCACTTGATTGCAAAATGCAAACAAGACCTAGTAGCTGAGTTTGATATGAAGGATATAGGCCTACTACACTACTTTCTAGGTCTAGAAATTTGGCAAAAGGAAGATCACATTTTCTTAAATCAGGAAAAGTATACCACTGACATCCTAACCAGATTTGGAATGATGGATTGTAAACCATTGGCTACCCCAATGGAAACAAATCTACACAAGCTAAAAAGTGAATCC
>MU226229.1:449214-462656 GCA_018584345.1 Thuja plicata
ACATACCTTTGAAGCTTGGAGCACATCTTGAGCACACATCCATAAGCATGAACACATCAAAAGGGGAGCTTAGATTCAGTTTGAGGAGGTTTGCACTTCCTTGTTTCCTTATTGTTTAAGTTTTTCTATTTCGGTTCAATCATGTATGTAGCTTGTTTATTTAGTTGTAGAATTCTTTAATCTGATTATCGTGTTCCTTTACAACTAGATTTTCCTTGCTCACATTCTGGCACGTCTGGTGGGACCCACTTTACAGGTTCCTTTTCATTGTTTTTTCTTGCAAACTAACCCTCTAAGCTAATGTGTTTTATTTGTTTGAGTATATTTTGCAAGCTCTTATTTTCTTTTGTAGGTTGAAAAGGGCAAGAAGACTATATTCCTTCTATCTTCTTTCTAATTTCTCTCTGTTATGCTTCCACGAATATCATTGATACGCAAACAAGAAGATTATATTCCTTCTATCTTCTTTCTACTTTCTCTCTATTACCAAGTTGTTGAAATATGGTCTATATCACTGGGACCATTATTTGTAAAAACATGGGGGAAAGGCACTGTAAACCTACAATAATGCACTCTTACTATTTATTTTCATTTTTTTACTGGTCTACGGGTTAGCCATCTAGATTGGTAAGAAAGCACATAATCTTTTGATTAAAATTTTCCCATTTCACTTTTTAGTGTTTAAAAAGAACATTGTATGTACTCACATCATTTCACACTTGGTTTTGAGTTTCAAAGTCAACAAAAGTCAAAATCAACCAAAGTCAAAAAGTCAACGAAAGTAAAAAAGTCAACATTTCTTTTTTGGGCTTAAAATGAACATGCACAAAATCTTGAATGCCTTAAGGAAAATGAACAAATCAAACATCTAATTTTGGGTTTAAAACTGAACAATCAAATCACACATCTTGTTTTTTGATCTTAAAATTGAACTAACTATCAAACACTTCGCTTTTTGGGTTTTAAAATTTGACAAAGCAAGCACACATTTCCTCTTGGATTTAAAATTGAACATCAAAAGAACTCAATCTCGAATGCATAAATACAAATTGAACAAAGCAAACAATATCCCACTTTGGTGCTCATAAAAAGAACAAGCTTGCAAGTTCATTTCAGTTTTAGATCCAACACACATTGCCTAACTTATCAGAAATCAATCACATGTTTTATGTGTTTGGTGCACTTGCACAAACTTTTGTAGAACGCAACCTCACTTCATGCACTATCCTCTCCCATTGGCTCTCGTGGTCATTGGTGCAAGAGAAAGGTGATTGTGACCGTTCGAACTTTTTTTTTGCAGATCTACTCTTGATAAATCTTCATATCTGCTTAAAGGAGCCTGTCCAGAAGAAGCATGAGTCCTTCTAGAGAATGACCCTAGACCGGTAAAGTCCTTTGGCTTGTATATAAATAAGGTGCTAACCAAAAGAGCGGCTATATCCTTTCAAGCTTGGACGGGTCGTGTTCAATGGTATTCCAGACTGGGTGAACTCCCCAGCATATTGGCATGATTGAACTAGGCTCTTAAGTGAGTCATGTCATACAAACTGATTGCAGGGACACCACGAAAATACTATCAACTAATCAATCTAGCAACCTACTTGATCCATCCCCGAAAGCTTGATAATCGGCTGAGCAAGGAAGATAGTAACTTCCTCGAGAAATTCACATATTTGTGCCACCCTGAGTGTTTAGAGTCGGCTAATACGACATCATGGAGCCATAGTATGCTTGATGGTGGTCGTAATCTAATTATCTCTTGTGTGTGTGCCTACGTATGTGAACAAAGGTTTTCAAGCTCACCGCATCCTTAAGGTAGAAAGTGCTTGTACGTGTTTTCAGTGTTACAAACCTTGTGCAAAATAGTTCTTGAACATACACAAATCTAAAAGTTTTGAAAGTCCTTTTGCCAATGAGATTGACAATTCATGCTTCTTGCAAGGTTTCTTTGCCTCTTGTAAGATATTTTGCTCACAAATTCTAAAAGTTCATCACTAGTTCCAAAAGCAAAAATGATCCAAGGCACACTTGTCATAGTCACTGCCTACAAAAATATCAGATTGAACTCATGTCCCATTCCACCAAGCATCAGAAAGTGAAGACTCCTTTGCCACATATCTACCAAGAACAAAAGGCCATAACCAAAGAGGCCAAGAAATATTATTATATCATTGAAATCATTAAAGAAGAAAACCATAAACTTGAGGAATACAAGAGGGTCCAATACAACTACAAAATTATTTATTTTCTGCAGAAATTCTACACCAACAATGCCTTCATTCACTTTGAGCGCTCCACCAATTCGGCCTATCATCTAGTTGTTCATACAAACACACATACTTGATTTCACACAGTATGCCTAGCAGCTTCATCACTACAATCAGTCACTCTTCCTCTTCTTAGATCACTTCACCTACATTTAGGACTTCCCTAGTTGTCATCCCTAGAAACACATCACACATCATCCAAAGCATAATCCTAGCATAAATCTGCATTCAATCCTAAACCATCCCTTATCAATCCTAAACCAATCCTAAACCATCCCTTATCAATCCTAAACCAATCCTAAACCATCCCGGTTAATCCTAAACCAATCTTAGCAAATCCTAGATCCATCCTAGCAACCTTGCATCAACTTTTAGCAATCCTTATCATCCTAGAAAGCGCATCCTTCACTTGGTATCCTAGCCTCTTTTTGAGTTGCTTACCCTTCATCCTAAGTCAAGGATCGTCATCTTAGGTATCTTTAGAATGACACACTGTTCTAAGATAACCCCCTTCATCTGTGAAACCTCATCACCTTGAGCAAAAGGTTGGTTCACATTGATCGAGAATCCTGTCAAACCGAAGACCACAAGTCTATCCTAGGTTTTGGTAATCGTATCCACCTTGATCATACAATAGGAAAGAAATCCTTAATCATTCTTTTTTTACCAAGTCCTCCTTAGTCTTTCAGGAAGCATCCCCATCATCATAGATAGAATCATCCTAGATCATCATCTTAGCATTGTCATCCTTAGTCCTTTTTAGAACAATCCTTGCATTTTATCTTGCATCTTGCATCCAACTCTTTAGGACATTCATTTCATGCCACCCATCACACGAGCCACTATGAAGAGGAAAGACATGGCCCTTAATTAGTCAGCTAGTTCATCTGACCCAATGATAGATCACTCTAACGCAATGGATTCCTTTGATCCATGACATAACCTACCTATCCAACACATTTGGGTAGACACTAATGAGATTCCCACCATGAGTACTATCGAAACATTCATCAATCATCCAGTGCATGTTCACATGGTAAGAGCCATGAGTGGATGCAACAACAATCATGTACTCACTGATATTCAGCAATAAGGAATCTGATTCCCACCTTGGATTATACCCACGCTTATCACACAACCTATGGGAATTTCAGGAGCAAGTCCTTATACCATTTAAAATTAAGTTGTTGATCCCCTTCAGCAAGCCTTGCAGGTAGGATCTCTTATCTCACAAATGATACAACCTTCCATCCCACCTTCCATTGCACACAACACCTCCATCTACCTCGTTCGTAGTCATGGGAGCCCCGCCTCCTAATCCACCATCTATAGTGCAAGCAATACATCCCATCGCTATCCAAGTGTCTGCACCTCTTCAAAACACATTCGCTTCGCTTTCCCAAGCAATCCCAACATTTGTCGCACAATACCCACCACCACCAGTCAACACTCCGCAAACCAACATTCCACCCATCCCCACTCAGCCCATTCAAAATGCAACAACCAGTTCGCAGCATCAAAGCACTCAAATCTCCATGCTCGTTCCTCCCTTTTCCTCCACAGCATACCCACAACAACAAGCATACTTCACCACATGCATGCCACCTACCAACACCTATAACCAACCCTTAGTACTACAAGGTCCCACTTTCCCCGCTCTACCAACAACACACTCACAACGTATGCCAGCAGTTCTTCCGCAAGCACAATCCAACCCAATTTCTCCACCACCACTTCCTCAAAACAATCAACCAACACAAGGTGCTTCCTCATCCACTTGGAATAACTACCAAGCCGCCATAAAATAATTGGGCATACCTGCATAGCAGCAGACCACCAATCCATTTACATCTTATACACAACAACCACAATTCAACCCCTTTGACTCAACACAAATTCCTATCCCCCAATCCCGCAACAATAACCAATCCAACAACATCAACCTCTTCCGCAGTAAGAACCCCAGCAATCCCAGCCACAAAGCACAAACCCCTTTGCTTCTCATGCATAGCCACAGTATAGCCCTTTCACCGCAACACCACCTCCTATTCAACCTACCTGGCAACCACAACCATCAGTGCAGAATCCCAATCCACTCATTGCACAGGTGCTACAACAAATTGTGAATCCTTTTTCAAGTATGCACTCTGTTGTTCTATCTACCCAGCTATGCCAACTACCTGGCTATGCTATCTTTCACTACCTCACAACCGATCCCTCCACCACAACAAACCAATGTGCCCATCAATCCCAACTACTTCATTCCACCCACTGGGGGCATTCCACCTCAAAAAACCTATCTACCATCCTTCGGCAATATGGCACCACCACCCAATGCAAGTGCATAGTCGCCTCAGCTCACTTATCCAACACCTCAGTAGATACAGGCCTACTTCTAGCAGATACAACAACAACATGAATTTCCACCTCCTCCACCACACTATTCTCCTCAGTTACAGTTTTCATCACCCCAACAACCTATCTATATTGACCAAACATCGCAATACCCTTCGCAAAACCCTCTGTATTCACAGCTCCATTCGACCCCTATCTCATGAGCGGGATCAACATGCCAGCAAATAACATTCCCCCACTAGCCAATTCAGAATGGGAGGAAATGAAGAATGCTTTAAAGGAGCTACGTGCTGGAACTGAAGCAAAGACCTTCAAATTTGAGGAAGTTTTTCCTTACCCGTTTGATAGATATATCAATGCCATGCCCTTCCCCAAGCACTTTGAAACACCCAAGTTTGACAAATATCAAGGGAAGGGTGATCCTGTGAGCCACGTGAAAGAATTCTATATGGCATGCCAAGAAGTGGCCTATAGTGATAACTTCCTCATGAGGCTATTTCCCAAAAGCTTAGGAGGGACCGCTCTTGAGTGGTTCTACAAGATCCCTTACGGCACAGTCTCTACTTTTGTTGAACTATCAGAGAAGTTTGTGGCCTAATACACACACAATGTTGAGAATGAACTCTCCTTGCTTGATTTATGTAATTCCAAACAAAAGGGAGGAGAAATCTTGGCAGATTACCTTCAGCACTGGCAAGGACTTACCATAAGGTTGTCCTATCAACCCTCCAAGCAACATCTCATCAAGATCTTTATTAACAACCTTCATCCCAAGCTTTCCTATCATATGCACATGAATTGTATATAGACCTATCAGGACATCAGAATCAAAGGCATAGATCTTGAAAGATGGTGCCACCATAAAGCACTATAAAGAATCACAACCTGACAGAGGCAACAATGATCACTCCAGATATTGGAAAAAAAACAAGAATGTTGTAACTGATGGAGCCACTGACACTAAACATGTCCAGATTGTTATGGCAGGTCCTCAAGCATCCACTCCCACATACCAACAGCCACAACACTATCAACATAATTCCCTAACATAGGTATACCAACAACCACCACACTATCAATAGAATTCCCCCACACTGACCTATTAGCAACCACAATATCAACAAGTTCCACCTCCCCCAACATGTCACCAAGCAACCCACCACCAACCCATGCCACAACAAACCATATGTCTACAGCAAGCTAACCAACCCAATTATCAGTATAATCCCCAACATTTCCAACATCAGACTAATGCAATATCAGTCCAGCAGGGACAGAGTAGACCGAGAAGAGATCAAAATGCACCTAAGTGCACGTTCACCCCTTTGGGTGAACCTATCGATGTTATTTTCTGAAGAATGGTAGCAGCAAACCTGGTAGTATATCCTCCACCGACGCAACCTTTTGATGACTCTTCTCAAAAACCGCAATGGTTCAATGCCAACGAATATTTGACTACCACCGTGTTAAAGGACACGCCATGATCAAGTGCATGAAGTTAAAACACTACATCCTAGACCTAATTGATCGCAAGGATATTGAAGTAGATTCTACAAACAAAACCTCACCCAATAGCAATCTGAAGATCTATCAAAATGCATTCCCAAACCATGACAATAACACGGGACCTACCAATGCACACATTGCTTCAACATCCAATCAGGACAAAGGAAAACAAATTGTCCATACCAATAATAACACTATCACTCATGTTGAGTATGCTAGCATCATCGGTTGTATATCCCAAGTCAAGCCATCTGTCAATGTCATTCATGTGAAAGGCGTTGATACTAATTGTGTTGTTACTACATGTCGTGGACGCATAACTGTTGTCGGTACTAGTACTACCTCATCCTCTAGGGCACAATATAACTTATTGGAACATCTAGGGAATACACCTGCCCAAATATCCATCTTGGATCTCTTGCGCACATCACCAGTCCATCAAGAGATCTTGAATAAAGCTTTGCAAGAGTCATGTGTTCTCAACAACATAGATCCCGGTCAGTTTCAAAACCTTGTGGGTCACTTATCCACATCTTATGCTATCTCTTTTAAACCCACTAACATGCCATCTATTGAACCTGATCATATCCTCCCTCTTTGCATTGTTGTCATGGTCCGAAACTTTGTTGTTAAGAGAGTCATGATAGATAATGGTTCGGCCTTGAATCTATGTACTTAAAATTTTTTAAAGGAACTGGGATACACTGAAGCTGATATCATGAATGATGTCATCACAATCAAAGCCTACAATAATCTAGAATGAACATCATAAGGTACAATATCCTTGCCCATTCAACTGGGCCCAGCATTACAAGAGACAATTTTCCATGTGGTTGATCTTGACCTCCCATACAACATCCTCCTTGGACGCCCGTGGATTCACTCTATGCAGGTTGTCCCTTCCAGCTATCATCAGTGTATCAAGTTTCCACACAGCGGAGTTGAGATCACTATCCATGCAAATCCCAAGCCCTTTGCATACTGCCATGCATTGGAAGCCTCCCATCTAGATTCAAATCATTGTCCTGGGACTGACCTTGACACATCTATCACCAGTTCCTACACAACCCTTCCAAATCCAAACACCATCCTTGCATCCACTCTATCCACTATCAAGATCGACCACCAAGGCTATGGAGAATACAATCTAACTGATGCCTTTGTTGTTGGAGCCCTCCCAGCTGATCCACATACCCATGGGCGTCCATCCAGTTACATTGAGAAAAATCCACCTGAACTAATGCAATTGGGTCCTACCACCTTTCTTTCTCATGACATTCTGAATAGCCAGGAAATAACACCTGATATCAATCAATGGCTCTACAAAGATCCCACACCTCCTGACAGTGGCCTCCTGAAACACTTCAAAGATAAATATCCCTCTGCTCACAAATTGGTCACCGAAAAGTGGAACTATCAAGGAGGTGGACTAGGCACTGAAGAAAAAGGCATGAGAGCCCCCATTGTGCCCTCCAAACTTAAAAAGCACATTGGTCTAGGATTTGAACATGATACATCTGGCCTTGGCCATAACATGACTGGGGGCACTAAGGAAGCTATTCTAACCTATCACATTCCCCTGGGTAACATATGTGAATTCAAAAATATCCCAAAAGAGAAAATTGCGAGAGCTTATGACGATATTGTCGATGAAATTTTCCTCGGTAACTTTGTCCTTCGCCAATTATCCCTCCACTTCATTTACCTTCCACTCCTCCATCTCAAACTCATTAACTGGGACCAACCAAGTGTCGTCCCAATAGATGAGTTCGAAAGCATGGCTGTGCTCCTAAACTTCATGGGAGCTACAGATCAGCAACCAAATTGGGGGCAGACTTCCACACATGTATACACCTTGAACTTGAAAGCATACTTTAGGGGAAAGGAGGACTCTAGCTGCAAAAATTTTTAAAAAAAAAAGTATCTCTTAGTGAAAACCATTATGGGGAACTATCAGATTAGAAATAAAGAAAAAAGAAAAGGTGTATCTCCTAGTGAAAACCTTTCTGAGGCACTAGGAGATGGAGATTCTCCTCTCCCTATCATCCATGATTATAGGTTAGAATAGTCATCTATTCTCATTAAGGAAACCCAGCCTGTTAATCTGGGTATAGTGGACCATCCTTGCCTCACTCACATTGCAACATCTTTGACAAAAGTAGAAGAAATGGCCTTCACAGCTCTTTTAAGAGATTATCCAGACATTTTTGCATGGTCCTACTCTCACATGCCTGGCTTGGATCTAGAACTTGTAGTACATCATTTATCCGTGGATCCTAACATTAAACCTGTCAAACAAAAGCTCTAGAAAATGCATCCCAAAGTTGCATTAATGGTCAAAACAGAACTTGAAAATCTCTTAGTAGCTAGAATCATCAGAGCGATAGATTACTCAGACTGGATTTCAAATATGGTCCCAATCTCTAAGCTGGATAACTCTATCAAAATCTACACCAACTTCCGAGATCTCAACAAAGCATGTCCAAAAGATTACTTTCCATTGCCTAATATTGACATGATAGTGGACCTCATTGCCAGACATGAGATGTTGTCTCTCACAGACATATTTTTTAGGATATAATCATATCTGTATAGAAGAAGAAGATCAGCATAAGATAGCATTTACAACCCCATGGGGTACCTTCTGTTACAACATGATGCCATTTGGGCTCAAGAACATTGGAGCAACCTATCAGAGGGCCATGACCGTCATCTTCCATGACATGATCTGTAAGATCCTTGAAGATTACGTGGATGATATATTGGCTAAATTGCAAAATAGAATGGATCACCTAAATGATCTAGAGGCAGTGTTTGATCGACTTTGACATTATGGTCTCAATCTAAATCCAAAGAAATGTGTCTTCAGAGTTACATCAGGAAAGATCCTTGGCTTCATCATATCACGATGTGGCATCGAGATAGATCCTAAAAAGGTTAAAGCAATCATGGAAATGCCTCCGCCAAAGATACTCAAACAGCTACTTAGTCTACAAGGAAAGCTTCAATTAGTGCGCCGCTTCATATCACAGCTTGCAGACAAATGCCAACCTTTCACGCATTTGTTGAGGAAAGACCATAGTTTCAAATGGGATCCTATATGCCAAAGAAGCTTTGACAAAATCAAGGAATATTTGGCAAATTCACCTATTCTAGTGCCGCCTACACCAGGAAAACCTCTCATATTATATATATCTGCAACAACAACAACACTAGCGGCACTTCTGGCCCAGTTAGATAACAATGGAAAAGAGCATGCTATCTACTACATCAGCCGTACTTTGGTGGGTTATGAGCTAAATTATACACCAATGGAAAAAGCATGCCTATCAATGGTCTTCGCCACTCAAAAGCTTTGTCACTACATGCTCAGTCACACAGTTAAGATTCTATCAAAAGTATACACACTCAAGTATCTGCTATCTAAAACAAATCTCACAGGCCGCATGGCTAAATGGGTAATGCTTCTCAGCAAGTTTGACATCCAATATATCGACATAAAAGTCTTCAAAGGTCAAGTCATCATAGATCAGTTAGTAGAGGCACCATTGATCGATGCATATCTGTTAGTCATGGAGTTTCCCAATGAACATCTATGCATGGTTGAAGAACAACCATCCTGGAAGTTATTCTTTGATGGTTCATATACATCTCATGGTTCTGGGGCAGGAATCCTGTTTTTTACCCCACAAGGTGACTACATCCCAAAATCATTCAAATTGGGATTTCCTTGCACTAACAACATAGCAGAATATGAGGCACTGATTGCAGGACTCAGCATGGACATCCAGTGGAACATCACGAATATCCAAGTCTTTGGTGATTCTCAACTAATCATAAAGCAAGTGTTAGATGAATTCTGAACAAAAGATGATAAGTTGTTACCTTACAAAGAGATGGTAGATAAAATAAAGGAGCATTTCATCAATCTACAAATCACCTAAGTGCCAGGTCTACAAAATAAAGTTGTTGATGTAATGGCCACGATCGGGTCTCTTCTAGAAATACCACGTGATGCAACGCAGTACAAGTTCTTGGTTGAGCAACTTCACGCGCCAGCTTATGAGAGCGATGACGTTAATCAGGTCTGTGTCTTGGTTGGTCCTTAATCCCCATGGTACCATGACATCCATGCGTATCTAAAGAATGGTATCATATCCCCCCATCTAACAAACACCCAACACCAAAACCTTATTCGAAGAGCTTCCCGCTACACCATTGTAGCCGACACCTTATATCGTCGCGGTTATCACAATGTTCTCTCTAGGTGTTTAGATGAAATTGAAGCTACCTAGGCATTGCGAGAAGTGCATGCTAGAATCTGCGGTGCCCACACAAGTGGCATGGTCCTAGCTAAACAACTTATTAGAGTCGGGTATTATTGGCCTACTATGGAACATGATGCCTGTGAATTTGTAAAAAAATGCTTACCATGTCAGCAACATGCAAATCTGATCCATGCACCAGCACAAGAGCTACATCCTATTGCACCTTCTTGGTCATTCT
This sequence comes from Thuja plicata, assembly GCA_018584345.1. Classification (NCBI taxonomy): domain Eukaryota; kingdom Viridiplantae; phylum Streptophyta; class Pinopsida; order Cupressales; family Cupressaceae; genus Thuja; species Thuja plicata. The sequence goes on from MU226229.1 coordinate 459,849, forward strand.
CATGTTGGGGTTAATTGGTCATATATCAAAACATATTAAAGTGAAGCTATAATAAGAATATTCACCCACGCCAGTTCCAAGTAGGGGACTTTGTGCTCAAAGAGAATCAGAAAGTGGGCGCTAATCGAGAAAAGAAGGGTAAGTTTGAAGTTACCTAGCAAGGCCCATATATTGTCACTGCATACTTTGGTTATGGGGCATATCAGTTATCTACTCCTGAAGGAGAACCCCTGAATGATCCAATCAATATCATTCATCTCAAGCTCTTCTATGCCTAGCAGTTGATCAGTTATTCCAATTAATTTGAAAAATCCAAAAACATTGTAAAAAGTCTTGAAAAACTCATTGTCTTGGTGAGAATCTGGTACACAAACACCTTGATGATAGCAAAAAAAAAAAAAGAAGAAGAAAGAAGATCAAGATAAATCACTCGTCTAATGGTGAAAACCCTGCCATCAGGCACCTTGGACAAGTATGTGTGGTGAAAACCTGGCAATCTAGCATCACACATAATGGGCCATATCATTATCTATCAAACTCTCATTCTCCTCCATCTCATTCATTCCACTCCACTTTGGCCTAATCCTTACCTATATTTCCTAGATGTTCCATTATCGCTCGCATCAATCAGCATTAGTCCTCCTATCCTACATCCTGAGATTTTGTACATATCCTTCCTGTATATAATCATTTGTCCCATTTGTATATATGTTTTCCTATCCCAATCCTTGAGCTTCAATCCTATAAATATCATGTCCTTGTCATTCTAGTCTTGTATCTATTCCCGCTTGTACATATCTCGCATCCTTCGTCGATCTCCTTGCAGAAAGTGATCCAGTTCCATTCTGAATCCTATGCTTCAGCAAGTTCGTTATGACAAAATCTTATTTCAGAAATTTGATCATCATCACATCTTTTGGCCAATCAGATACACACATGACCTCTCCACGGAAATGGGTCCTTGAGGGTGTATCCTTCCTCTCATTGGCCTAAATCCAATCATCTTTCTGGAAATGGGTCCTTGAGGATATATCCTTCCTCTTGTTGACTTAAATCTAGATCATCATCATCACTGGGTTCTTGTAGGATGTATCCTTCCTCTTGACCTAATCTCAATCCAATCATTATCCCATATCGTTTATCTCTCTGGAAAAAGGCATCTTGTTATTGAATTTTTGATCTTGAAATTTGATTTTGGTTCTTGATTATCATTCCTGATTCTTTTCGGTTGTTCTCCTCAAAGTTGCCATGATTCTTTATATCATGGTACGCTGCGAATGGATGCACCTAGGATAGGGAACTTGATATTTTTATGTCTGCTTGTGATTCAGTCGAATATGACCCTTGCATGTATGTAATCCATTTGGGTTTGCACACTACACTTGGAAAATGTCGTTTGCTTGTGGGATTTTCCAGCATCATTTACACCATGGTTTTTTCTGGGACCCATGTGTGATTTTGGGGGAACCCTCGCGTGTTTGTTGTGTCATTCCTCTGCAACACCGGTGACAAGGCCTCGTGTTCCTAGTAACCTTGGCATAGTCTCTAGCGTTGCTATATCAAAATAAGTGCTCAACTAAATGGTAGTATTCCATCCTGGAATACCCCTCGCTCAAGCTTCAAGAAAAAAATCAACCCCATCCCCTCCCCAGCATAGCATTTCCTTTTTATTCCAATCGAATCCTGACTCACACCTAACCCTTCATCCTTGATGCACACCTGACTATCCCATCCCTCATTTTTCTTTCCCCCTTCCTTTTTCTTCTATCATGTCTCTCCTAGCCGTCTCTTTTTGAGATGCCGTCAGGGCTTCGCCTTTTCTCCTTGTTGCTCTCTTGAGGGGGCATTATCCTGGTCATCCTGTTCTAACTCTATCCTAATCATTACTTTGGGGCAACTTCGTTTCCTACATCCACATCTTTGCATCATCTATTGTTTTAAACGTCTTCAAAATAGCGTTATTCTAACACTATGTCGAGGAGGGGCAAAATGTAGACACCTAAATATGATTAACACAACTAATCACATTTAGTGCCTTCTTAGAGCATTATCAGTTAAGTAATTAAGCATTAACTAATTGACCTATGTCACCCACTAGCCCTAATTAATTGGCTATAGTCCTGATTAATTATTAAAAGCAACCAATAGCTTAATAAATAATTAAAACCCTATTCCCCTATTATTGAATGAATATGTTATTTATGTAATTCAATTCATTAATATTCCCTTTAACCCCTAACCTAACCTATCTCAACCACCTAACCCTAAGTTCAAACTCAACCCAACCCCTTCACACATGATAACCTAACCAATCCCAACCCCTTCACACATGATAACCTAACCAATCCCAACCCCTAACCTTGAGTTCAAACTCAACCCAACCCTTTCACACATGCTAACCTAACCAATTCAAACCACCTAACCCTGAGTTCAAACTAATCCCAACCTCTTCACACATGCTAACCCTTCCTTATCCCCCCAATCACCCTTCTTATCTCCTAACCCTAATCCAAATTCTATCCCTAACCATGTCACATTCCTAATACTTGATAAGGAACTCAACCCCCAAAGTCAAAGTCAATAATATCAAGCCATATTTATCCATAAGAATAAATATCTCTTACACCCTCATAAATATCTCTTACACCCTCATAAATGCCTCTTACACCCTCTTTATGAGTCTTATCTTCTAGAGGCTTCTTGGTCCATTTTCCTAAATGGTCACATTCCTCCCTACTTTCAACCCAATAATATTGTGACAAGTGTCACAATTTGATGCACTTGAAGAAGCACAATCCATGTGCTCTC
>MU226229.1:470720-511036 GCA_018584345.1 Thuja plicata
TAAACTGCTTTGCTGAACATTCTTAGCTCGGTAGACTCTGTCTAATGACTGATATGACATTCTGAACTCGGTAGACTTTGTCTGATGACTGATATGACATTTGTGTAACATCAAGGACAACACACAATTTAAACAATTGTTACCATGAATTTAGTTGTTCCAGATATCTTCCTTAATGTATATGCAATTTGGACTTAATACTATTTTATAAATATATGACATGTCTGATATACATATTTTAGATCATGTATTAACCTTTTATGTCTACCTACAATAAGTTTAGAAATTTGTTGGTCTTATCTAGTTAAAATCTCTATCAGTATGCAGACGGTCATAAAACTTTTCCTGATTTATTTACTTTAAATACATGTCTCCATACTATAGAATTTTGTTGCTTTACTTGAACATTTTCACATTATAGAAAGAATAAGATATAAGTTCTTCCACCTTCCTTATCGTCCAATGCCTAAGAGGCCACTCCTTAGTTTGGTCAATCTTAAAATAGACATGAGATAAGAAGTAGAAAAATTTTCATGCCCCTGGAAAATCAAATCATTTTGTATAATATATCTTTCATGTATCATTTGGCAATGTCACGAATCTTCCAAATATTAGATTTGTAATTTTAAATTAGTTACCTCTAATATGATCACACTAGACTTTAGCCTTTGAAGATAATAATTATAAACAATTCCAATGGTTGTCCCAAACACTCCTTCATTTTATATAAACTATATTTGTTATCTCAACCTTAGTTATATATTTTTTATTTTATTATTAAAAATTAATTATACATATCTCTTCATATATATATATCAGTGATGCCTACTACAGTTTGATCGTTGTCCTTCCATAATGAATCGCTAATTGATGCCTCCCCATATTAATCGCACAAGGCACTATTAACATTATATCACCTTGAATTTAGTCTAGTTATAATCTTCTACGCCTTGGGTGAATCGTATTAGTCTTCTAATATATTATCACTACCTCACATGTCTGTTGAGATAACTATATATTAGCCGCCAATATACATTGTGTTGGAGTATTAACATTTCAAATGATAGCAAGGCCTCAGAAATTTTAGTCTCACTTTTAAGAGTTTGATCACAAAATAAATATTTGATTTCCTTATGTCCCACTTCTCTCAACTAGGATGAATAATATTTGGTTTATTATCACGATATTCTTAGTGAGTGTTAAGATCAAGGACATTGTTGGTGAGTATCGAGGCATTATTGGTGAATGTTGAAATTCCTAGAAAGGAATTAAGGCAAAAATTACATATCTCTAAAGGGAAGTATATACTATCATAATATAAGAACATTCTTGACACTCACTATGAATGCCTTGATACTTGCTTCAATTTTGACTTATATCTTTGCTCAATTTCTCATCTAATTCCGCTTCAAAATTAAACTTTCATAATGAATGATTTTTGTAGATCTTCTCCTACCCTGCAAGATGGCAGGATCATGCTCTAATACCATTGTAATGTCCCCAGTCCGGTCCTATGGAATTTGGGACTGATTTCTTATAATCTTAGTTGTGAGAGGCTTATTTTTATCCACTGATCCTTCAACTTTCCACAAGGTATTCTTGGATATGACTTGTGTAGTAACAATATATCAAAGGAATGTGATACTTCTTCTTGATGAATGTGATTAGCCAATAAGTGGCACTTTTTGTTTTATAGGCAAAGGACGAAGCCAAGATAATTTTATTAATCATAAAGTTAAATACAAAAGATCTTCGTTCACTTTGGGCACTGGTAGGAAAGAACGGAGAAGAAAACCTCCAGTTTTTCCCAGAACGTTAGTTCAGATCATACATAGTATTTCTGGGGGCATACCCCCTTATTACAAATTAGATTTATTTCTAGAAAACCTATTATATTCCTTGTCCTAGATCTTCTCAGTAGATTATTGTCTTTGGAGATTTATTTTGTAAGAGTCCCTGATTTTCCATGTCCTTGTTGTACCTGCATAACCCAAATCAGCACCAACTATACTTCTTCCAGCACGGTTAAAATGAAAATTTCAAGTAGTATCATAAGAGACGTAGATTAGAAAGAGAAATTTGGGAACTTTATACCCAAGACCAGATACAAACTCATGTAGAGACTAAAAAACTATCAATATGTTAATGAATATATAAATACAAGATAAAATAGGTGTTCATAAATACAAATCTATCTTATATATTTATATTAATCAATCAATATTAATCCATAGATGTAGATAGATATTTAGTAATTTATTAGGTTAAAGTCAGAAGGATATAATCTGGAAAGCCTCTTTACAGCCAAATGAATATAAATCTCATAATAGCTATTGTATTAACACTGTAATTAGGAATATCATGGAATTACCTCCCACTAAAATAGGTGAGGATAATCATAGAAGCTTAATCTTTGATTTAAAGGAATTTTAGAAGATCTTAAAAATGAAGCTAACTTAGGAATGGGCGAGGAGTAAGAATTTAAAGGAAGTTATGTCTTACTCTTTTTGGTTAATCATATGATATGATGTTATTCCACTAAAGATTAGATTAAACCTTGTATTTTTCTAGAAGATTAGTGTTGCCTCTCATCCAACATAGAGTATATTTCTAAGTCTTGTCCCTCTGCAAATAAAATCTCGAGTGTGAAATAGGAAACAAAACCCCATGCAGACAATGGAAAGGTTTCCAAACTAATGCATGCTAGTTAAAGTAATTGAATAGTGTCAAAAGGTAGGCTTGTCCTTTTCCTTCACCATAAGCCAAAAGATTATGTCTCCTTATGCTAGTATAGTCATGATTACAATTAATGTACCAAGAGAAGGAGAATTTTAGGAACTTAATACTCTTGGGGGGATAATGACTCGTTCAGACACTAAAAACCATCCACATCTAGACATCAATATGTTGGTATGTATATACATAAAGGATAATATAAGTACTCACAAATACATATATCAATCTTATATATGTATAATAATCCATATTTATTAATCCAAAGATGTAGATAGAGATTAATAATTTGTCTAGTTAAACAAAAAATTAGAAGAATATAGTCCATAAAACTTATCTACAACAAAAGAATATAAAATCTTAGTAAAGCATCTATTTTAATGTTCTAAACGGGAATATCATGGAATTACCTCCATCAAAATAGGTAAGGATTCATACATAAAATCTAGGTCTAAGATTTAAATAAAATTTGTGCATATCTGAAATATGAAGCTAACTTAAGAAATGGTCAAAAGTAGAGATTCTGAAGAAGTTATATCTTCCTCTTTTTGGTTCTTGTAAACTCACCTAAATCCATACTTTCTACTGCTTCCTCAGTTTTAGACTCACCGAAAGCATCTCTATCGATATTCTCTACATCATCCTCCCTTAAGAAACATTCAAACTAATCTTCCTCCTAGGAAAAAAAATATATGAAGAAAAACAAGAAGGAAGTCTAGATTTCTTCTAATGGCGGGAGTTATTTCAATAAAGGAATCTCAATCCTCAGTGGAAAAGATAGGATAAGAAGGTACAGGTGCACCACCAATTGTGGGAATGCCATAGAATCTCAGCTTCGGTATAGTTGAATCCATCCTGATATTTTGGATAACTTTTCCTAAATTATTCATTTATTGTCTCTTAAAAATCCTTCTACACAATCGTCTAATGTCTTCTTTCCCTGGGTCTAATTGAAGGGTTGATGCTATGAACATTGCAGGGATATCAGAGTTAACTCTAAAGCGATTTGTATTTGTAATAAATTCTTTGCCCAAGAATTTAAAAACTGCTTGAAGGACCAGACTGTGGGTAGTTAACATTACAACCTTCAGTCGATTGATGGTGATTTCCCCATCAAAGGCAATCTAGACCTTAGAGTCATAATTTTAATGGTAGTAGACATATCCTAAGAGGGGATGAATTATCGAGGATATATGGAGTAAGAGATTGGAAATATGGTTACTTATAGCCTTCGATAACAGTTCAGATCTCTAAGAGAAGGGAAATCATTGGTAACTAATCAACTATTTTATTATTTTTAATGCTAATAAACTTATGTTTGATTAACTTAGTCTTTAATGGTTAGGATCTAAAGCATCCTAGTTTAATCATAACCTGATCTATGTAGTACAAACTAAGAAGATACAAATCAAACTGAGGACCAACTAGATACTAAGTAATTCTATTACTAAGATTATGTTTCCAGAGTTTGCTATCATGCTAATCTTATAATGCTACCAAAAATATTTTTGATTTCTGGGGATGCTAGTTGGAGGAAGGAGAAGGAACCAAGCTGGAAGGGTCCATGCTTAATATTATGTTGTAAAAAATAAATTATTAGGGCCAATATAATTGTTCATACTTTGCTAATGGGGGAGTCTACAGTTATAATATATGACAAGGAACTTCTATTACATAACAACCCTATGTATTATAATAGTGTCCAATGGTTTGAGTAGAAAGACAGGTGTGTGAAAATAGGTGACTATATATTTAATTTTAAAGTAATACAGAAATCGTAAAAAGATATGACTCGTAAGCCAATATCTAGTTATTATCCGTAAATCTTAATATATAGTTCATAACCTTCTGAAAATGATAACTACCTCCATTTAAAACTAGTAATTAAAATAAACGCTATATATCCTGCAAGTATTAAGAGATAATTGTATATTTAGCAGATGCCTTCAAGTAAACAACTATACCTTGTATAAAGAAAAAAAGGGTCATATTCCAAAACTACTTTAGGTATATAATGTATGGGAGTAATTTCAAAGCTACTACTACTATTACCCAAAGGAATTTTATTGGCCTATATTTCCATATTATATATACCATTTACCATACTTAACTAAAGTCCTTATTTATTTGCATTTGATGATAATCAACTCATCTGAATCATCATTATTTCCTTTTTCTTCATTTTTGGGCACATTCTCTTTTTCCTTAGCCTCACTTTTGATCACTTTTAGCCAGCTATTTTTGGTGATTATTGGTGCAATAACCCGGATATTGTCGAGCTTTACATTCTCCATGCAAGCAGGAACCTAATGTCCTTCTTCTTGGAGATATTTACAGAATCATACCATGTAAGATGATTGAATGATCCTCATCCACTTAAGTAAAAAGTGGATATTGCATTCCAATGTACCCCAGTTGTCATCAAAAACTCTTTTATTTCAGAGGAACATGATTAGTTGTAGCAAGATATTATTGTCCTCTATCAGGCTTCCAACCACTGCCCTCATATATACCTCTGGGAGAGGAATTTCCATGTTCTTATCCATACTAAATAGTACTTGTTCCAGACCCAACATAATTTCCTCAGGTAACACTTTTTTACTCAGGGTTACTATGTCAATTTTAGGGATCCTAGAAAGAAATAAGCATGAAATAAACATCCCTACAATTTCTCCATTAGTTTGTAAAGTAAATTTAAAATTGCACTTATCTTCATTAAAAATCATCTCAATGGCTCTCCTGACGAGATCTATCGATGGTAAGAGGATGCGGTTCCATCATTCTAGATTGATACTTCCTCTAAATGTCATATGTCTATTACCTACAGTACGAAAAACTGAAATCTTAGTCCCCATGATCCACATAAACGTTAAACTATAAGAGCTCTGCTAGGATATCAAATTATGATAGATTAAAAGTGCAACATCATATAAGCAGCTCATTCGGAAGTATCTAGAGAAATATGACGCAACTAACTCATTTAAGACTTTCAGAATGATGATGAGGTGGCCCTGATTAGGGTTTAAATTATCATTATTAATCACTTTGTTTCAAGTCATAATGGATTTAAGTCAAGAGTCTAGGGACTCCATGGGTTTATTGAGTTGTGATGAGTAAGAAAAAACCTGATATAAGGAGCATTTAAAGATATCGTGAGATCTTAAAAGATATGGTAAAAGCTCTCGAATTTGCCTAGGGATCCTAAGCTCAATTGTGGATAATATAATCTTTTTAGTTTCTTTAGCAAGTCTAAACTCTTATTTTTCCTTTATTGTTTATTTCTATAACTAAAAGGAAATATGATCAAAAAATTAATGTTCGATTATGTAGGAAATATATATAATTTAAATAGTAGTGTTTTTTTATATGTCTACTAGGATACTTTTCTACACAATTAAGAAAAAAAATTGAGCAAAATTTCCTCTATCCAAACTTAAGACTGTAATGTTAGAATGAATTTAGAATAACTGAGAGGGGAGGGGTGAATCAATTATCCTCAGGTCTAGATGTAGAAAATAAAAGTTTTATGTATTTCAGATCTACTCGGCAGCAGTAGCATATGTCAACAACTTTAATCATGCAGTTTACTGTCTAATGTAATTAGCTTGTACGAACATAACAATAAAGAAAACGATAAGCATTCATACAAGTTGACACAAGTATTTAATGTGGAAACCCAATATGGGAAAATCCACCAATAACATGCTACCAAGTTTTCACTCTTCTGAAGTGAGCTCTGTGAGGAGCCAACCCTGTTAAAGGTTACAATAACACACTGTTAGGTGTGAGCTGGTTAAAGGATTTAATCACCCTGTCAGGGGTGGCCTTGTTAGAGGACTTAGAACATTCCACTTGAATGTCACCTTGTTAGAGGATTTATACAAATGACTGTTAGGTCAACCTTGTTAAAGGATTTTAACTGATACAATGGTTACAAATTAATCAGCAGTTGTGATCTGATACATACAACTTACTTTACAAATTCAGATCCAATTACAGCTCTGATGTTAACTTACTGGATGGCCTACATTGTCATTTCAATCTTCTGATTTGCTTGGAAATCTGTCAAGCAATCACACATGCAACTCTTTGCTTTTGTATTCAGCCTTCTCTGCTAGATCATGTTAATCAGTAAATCAACTATGCAATCCTCTTGCATAAACACACGTACTTCCACATTCAGCAGCACACTTCAGCATCCTAAATGAATAACGCCTTGAGGTTATCATATACCTCTCTGTCTAGGTCAGATAAATATTTTTTCATTTAATCAAGATCGTAGATCTTAGGTTAGGTAAGATCCAACAGATCATTCCATCATTTACATTACATTTACTTCTCCAAAGTAGTCTCTAATTAAATCTTGAAACCATGCATTAATTACGGTTACCCATACATTAAATGACGTGAATCAATCTTTAATTAACATTACAAATCCCAATAAAATTAACTAAGTCGGCTAGAGATCTCAAATCTCATCATTAATCCAATTATTGTAAGTCGGCCAACATCACTGTTTCCACTCAACAATTTCATTGGTGCTTGGCATTGAACAAATTTGCTTGTCATGAACATTTTTGCTTGGCACAAGCAACTTTGCTCAGCATAGAACAGCTAGAAAATTTGTCTTTGAAAGATAAACAACTAATTACTTTGCCAAAGTGCCAACTGATCAAGTACCCTTTTATTTGCCTTAACTCAACCATTCACTTGGTCTTCTTGTTAAATATTCTTTATCAACAGTAGATATGGTACTCAAATAGATAACAATAGTCTCACTAGTTAAGGTTTGACAACAATGAAAAAATAACAATTGCTTGCATTGTCACTTTCCAACATGTAACCCTTCAAGATAATTCTCAATGGCCTTATTTTCTTATTCATCAGCTCTGATATTACCTTCCCTATAAGTGTGATTAATGGTTATTTTATCAAATAATTGGCATAAGATCATAGCTTTTGATAAGATTGAATCTAGTCTCCTATTAAGAAGATAACCCTTCCCAAGGGCATTAATTATAATTGCAGAATCACCTTCTATGGCTAATTTTTTTATTCCTAGATTTTTACATAGAATGAGGCATTCTACTAAGGCTTCTAATTCTGCCCAATTATTATTTTCTGTGCCTGTGAATTTTTCCATCTTTGCAACTTCCTTACCTTAAAAATCATGAATACAACACCCAATACCAGCCAAGCCAGTATTTCCGCATGATGCTCTATCAAAATTGAGTTTCCACCAACCAATCTTAGATGGTTTCCATTTACAATTTATGCATTTAAGAGATGAGGTTAGACCCCCAGAGGCAATGAATGGGGGAATCTTGAGACCAATCCATCTATTTCTCATTTTTTCATCCTAATAAGTCATAACCAAATTCTTTTTTTTTTAAATTTATTACTCTATAATTTGTATATTCAATGATAGAACTTTCTATTTTATTTATCAGCTGATTATAGTCCATTTTTATGTCTAGGAATATTCTTTTATTCCTATCCTTCCATAATTCCTAGAGGATAATAGAAGGGGCTAAAATCCATATACAGCTATATATACTTCCTTTATTAAGGGAAGGCCATGATAGAAGGAAATTTGAGATAGAATTAGGGAAAGCAGATATCCAGCCCATTTGAAGCCATAAACAATTCCAAATGTGTATGGAGAAGGGACATCTCAAGAGGAGGTGGTATAAAGATTCTTCATGATTCTCACAAAGGGGGCATCTACTAGGGCCAAGAAAACCCATGTGTTTGAAACAGTTAGCTTTAAGAATCTTTCTATTCCAAACTAACCAGGAGAATATACCAGCTTTAGGCAAAACATCTTTACTCCAAAATAGGGTATGTGGGGGATGGTCCTTAGGAAAATACAAGTTGAATATCAGGTAGTTATAGTCATCTTTTACCTTGTATTCACCACTCTTGTTACCATCCCAGATTAATTTTCCAGGTCCATTATGGAATGAAATTTTCCTAGATTTCAAAATGGAGCAAAGACTAGATTCTTCAGTCAGAGGTAGATTCAAGATACTCCTATCCTTCCATTTCCACCCATATTCCTTATCAAAGGTTATATAATCTTTCACTTTATTTCCCCAACTATTTTCCAAAATGGATTTGGATTGATCCCAATTTCCCATAAGGTGTAAAGCTTTGTGTCCTTCCCAAGAGTCCGACCAGAAAAGGGAATGCTCCCCATTTCCTACATTCCAAGTGAGTTTATCTTGGATAATGAATCTACAATCTAGCATAAAATTCCAAACTCTAGAACCTCTAGGGGGGTTTTATCTTGAAATGTATTGATAGGATCCAGATTACTTAAGTATTTATGAGATAGAATTCTGACCCATTTAAGGTTGGGATTTTCAAACATTCTCCAAACTAATTTGGTCCCTAATGCTTTCCCTTGAAGTTTTATATCTTTGATGCCTGCACCCCCCTCTTCTTTTGGCCTACAAACCTTGTCCCATGCCAATAAGTAAATCTTTTTTTTCCCCCTAAACCTTGCCAAAATAATGATCTCAAATTTTTGTTGAGTTTGTTCCTCCTATTAATAGGAAGATCTAAACATGCAAGTTGAAATATGGGTTGTGCAGATAGGACAAATTGAACCATAATTTCCCTACCTACAGCAGTTAACCATTTGCCTTTCCAAGAGGCCATTCTTACTCTAATTTTATCTAAAGTATGGTTCAAACATTTGGAAGCTCTTGTGCCACGGTCAAGAAGCCCTAGGTATTTACAAGGAAGGGCACCTATTTTGATGTTTAGAGTCTTACTGATTACCTGTTCTATATTAGGAAGAGTATTAAAGAAAAAGATCTCTGATATTTCTTTATTGATTTCTTGTCTTGAAGCTAAAGCATATTGATCCAAGATCTTTTTATATTCTTTAGCCTCAGTAATAGAGCTTTGACCATAGAGCATAGTATCATCAACAAATTGTTGATGTGTGGTAGATTCTAATTCCTTAGTTATTTGAATGCCCTTCATTCTATCATTTGTTCTTGCTTTGTTAATAGATCTTCCCAAAGCCTCTTCCATAATAATAAAAAGAAAAGGGGAGATAGGATCCCCTTGTCTAATTCCTCGTCTAATTTTAAAGAAACCTTCGGGGAACCATTAACTAGCACTGACAATTTGGGAGTAGAGATACATGCATAAATAAGGTTAACCCATTTATTTGCAAATCCAAAAGCAAAAAGATATTTATTCAAAAAGAGCCAATCCACTTTATCATATGCTTTTTTAATGTCTAATTTAATTAGCATACTTGGATTTTGATTAATATGGACAGAATGAATAGCTTCATGTGGAATTATAATACCATCATAAATTGACCTCCCAGGGACAAAACCAATTTGTTCATCACTAATAATAAACGGGAGAAGATTTTGTAGTCTGCTAGCCATAGTATTAGAGAATAATTTATATAAAGTATTACATAATGCAATAGGTCGATAGTCGCAAAAAGTTTTAGGTTTCTCTTTTTTGGGAATTAGGGCTAAGAAAGTATTATTTACTTCCTTTAAGAAGTACCCAGAGTTTTTAATCCCATCTAAGGTTGTTGTAACTTCATCCCCAATAAAGATCCAACATTTTTGGAAAAAACTTGTGGGAAAGCCATCATGACCAGGCGATTTATCTAGATTCATATTTTTTTTATCGGTAATAGTTGAGTATTATTATTAATTTAAAAAGGTAATAGTTACATTTCAAGTATGTGTGTATTGGTATGCCCAGTCATGTTGTTGGGTATAGATCATTACAATCTTGTAAAAACATGATACATCAAAAAGGGTGGTAAACCTCTTCACCCGACACCTCTATGCATCCAAACATAGCTCCTATATCTTCTATGCATTACTAGTCTATCAGTAAGTAAAAAGATCCTATAACCCAAATCCGAATTCCATCATTATTCATATTTTTAAAGACATTTTCCACTTCAACATTTGTGAATCTTTCAAGTAGGTGTTTGTTCTGGTCTTCTGAAATAATTTTAGGAATATTTAATATAATGTCTTCTTGATTGTTTAAACTTGGAATGTGATCAGAGTGGTAGATATCTTTGAAGAATTTGACGGCTTCACTAGCTATTCCATCTGGATCATCAAGAACTTGGTTATCCATATCTTTAATTGATGTAATTCTATTTATACATCTACATTGTTTAGAACTATTTTAGAAAAATTTGATATTTTTGTCTCCCTTAGCTAACCATGTTTCTTGAGATTTATGTCACCAAAAGATCTCTTCCTTAGCAAAAACATCTTCATATTGTTTCATAAGGTCTTTTTCTTCCTCATACAGATTTTTGTCCATACCATTATCAAAAACCTTTTTGTTAAGAGATTGCAATTTCCCTTCCAAAATAATTTTATTTTCAAAGATATTCCCAAAATTTAGTTTTATTCCATGCTTTTACTTTTTGCTTAATAATTTTGAGCGTATTAACTACCTGATATAATTTGGATCCAAAGATCTCTATCTTTTTCCACCAATCTCTTAGCATATCTAAAAAGTCATCTTCCTTAAACCACATTTGTTCAAATTTAAAAGGGCAATTCTCTGGGCTTTTGTCTTTTAGTATTTTAAGTTCTACATGAAAGTGATCTGAACCAAATATTGGTTTGATTTTCGCAGACAAGTAAAAGGACGATCAGTTAAGTTTCCTCGTAGAAATAATCTATCTAGCTTTTCAGAAATAAAACTGAAACCCTTTCGCCTATTATTCCAAGTAAAAGAGTCCTCTAAAGTGGAAATTTCTAAGAGGCTATTTCTATAAATCCATTCATTAAAAAACCTGGCTGCTTTTGTGAGCAAAATTGAACCTCCCCTTTTTTTCAGAGATTTTAGTTATAGTATTAAAATCACCACCAATTATGGAGATATCGTTACCATATTCTTTCAATTTACATTCAATTTCATTCCATACTCGTTCCTTATCTATGTTAGGGATAGGGTCATATACATTAAAAATCCAAAAACAAAGTTAGTACGTAGACAATTTACTACGCCACAACACCAATTTACATGGTCTTCTAGCTCAGAGAGAGCAATTGATCTTCAATCCCAAATAAATTATATTCCTCCATAAGCTCCCCTAGCAAGAACTCCCCAAAGTTCTCTGATGCCTAATTTCTTATTGAGGTCTATTAATCCTAAACTGTCTAATTTATTTTCTTGTAAGAGAAGAAGATCAACATTAGTGCTAGAGATGCAACCTAGCATGATATGTTTCTTGTTAGGAGCATTAAGACCCATAACATTCCAGGTATGAATATTCATGGTGACTTGGGAAGGAACTTCTACATCTACGCATTAAAGATATCAGTTAATTTAGTATGTCCCACTGCAGACCCATCTATGAATCTAAGTTCTTGAGTGGACTTTCTTCCTCTCTTTTTTAGAGATCTGGCACAGTCTGTGTGATCTTTGTTAGGTATGGATGACACAATACCTAGACCTCATTATCTGCAATTCCAATTTCCTTTACATCTGTAAGGATTAGCTCAATATCATGCAAAGAGAGAGGATTATCTAGGGTTAAGCATTCCTTAATCAGAAGCTATTTCTGACATATAACTTTCTTCTTATCACAAATTTCATCCATTAATTCATTGACTACAACATCACATAGATATTCTTAAATTAAGTTCACTTCATCTTCTTTCCTTTTCTCAGAGTATTGACTAACCAACACAGGGGTAGAAGGAGGAGGAACTACACAATAATTATGAATTACATAAGTGCTAATATCAGAATCAGCAAAAAATCAAGAGGAAAGATCATGAGAGGATGGAACAAGATCAAAGATAATAACTGGGGGAGCATATGGGGGAAGAACCAAACCATTCTCAATTATTTCCCCTTCCTCAATATCAGGTGATACAGGATTAGGGTCCAAAATATCCCCAATAATGGGATCAACCTTAGGTAGAGAGATAAGAGAATCCAAGTTAATAGAATCTTCAAAGTCTGCATGAATTTCATAAAACAAGATAACCCCGTTTAAGTTATAAACAATATCTAAACTTTCAATTTAAATTGGAGCTAGGGTTTTAGTTCTTATATCCATTTTTTTATTATAATATTATCTGTTTGAGGGCGACTAGTTTCAATCGTTCCTACATATTTCCCATAACAATTCGCTATATTCTTAAAGAAATCTAGGATAATTAACTCTACATGAACATTAGGGATGAGGATTGCATGAATAAAAACAAAATTATCTAGAAGATCTGGTCTAAAATTTGGACTCCAATCTAAAAAGGAGAAATTCCTACCTTTGAAAATAGGGGTTTCTATAGTAACGAATTGATCTTTAATTGCAGTAGATTTGCATTTTCAAAAGAAAAAACTATCAAAAAGGGCAATGATACTTACCTGATTTCTATATTTTTCTTCAAACCAGTTAATAATGTCAAAAGAAGAAGAGTCAAACCCATTCCATCTAGAAAAGATAGGTTAGAATAACTGAGAGGGGGGATGAATCAGTGACCTAAAAAATATTCCAATAAATCAACCACAAAAATTTATATCTTAAATATTAAACCTCAAGTTATCTTTAGTCCCACAAGATGTACGCCTTGAAATAATCTTAACAAATAACTACTGCTCGGAGTTCACTGTTAAACCTTATTCTTATTGTTTACCGAATAGCAGTCTTTCATTTACCAAAATATAGAAAATTACTTAGTGTATACCGATCAATCCAGATTAGTCATGTGTAATGCAAAACACTAAAGTAATGAGTCATAAACACATTGACACATGGATTTTTAATGTGGAAACCCTGTTAAGGGAAAAACCACTTGGGACTGGTAACCCAAAATTTTCACTCTTCTAAAGTGAGCTCAGTGAAGATCCAACCCTGTTAAAGGTTACAAATACACTTTTAGGTGTGACCTTGTTAGAGGATTTAAATATAATAGTTTGTCACTTGATATCGGGCATCTCTATGCTACCTTTATGACCAAACCCAGTGTAGTTTGTCAATTGGTATTTGGCATCTCTACTCTATCTTCATTACCAAACCTTTTGATACTTCTTAGGATGTATCTCAATATAGAAAGAATTGTTAAGTCCCGCTCAGTTAAGAGACTTTCTGATCCAATGGTTAAATTGAAACAGTAAATGATCTGTTCACATATACAACTATACTTTGCAGATTTTCAGATCTATTGTAATCTCATAATACCTTTCTAAACAATGTATCTTTTCAATACCTTTGCTCCACTTCTTTCTGCTCAGTGATGTTGTGCTTCTTTGTTGCTCGGTGTCCACAGAAATATTTAGCTCTTTCCTTAGCTTGATTGATCAGGAATGTATGATGTTTTTCTTCATTAGTTTCTCTTCAGCATCCTCTTCTCTATTCACCCCTAATTCACAATGAATTAGCTTGTCTCTTTATAGACATGATTTCACCATTTCTCAATTCTTGACTTTCTTATTCTTGGCATGATCCGCAATTCTAGCCAATCTTGCTTTAAAGCTTTACTTTAGTTTTGTCTTATACATTTCTCTTTGACAACTAGAATAAAACAAATTTAAAGCTTTCTCTTATCTTTGGCTTTAACTTGTCGATGAAAACAATATTAACAACCAGTTAACTCCTTCTTTAGCTCTTGCCAGCTAAGTATTTTTTCCTTTTAAAACTTCAGTTCCTTTCAGTGTTTTAACTCTTTGTTAGCTTTGGTCAACACTTTAGTTCTCCTTGGGCATCTTTGTTGGGGTTGTCTGTCCGTCAGGGTTGTCTGTATGTTGGGTAACACTGTGAAGTTGCTCATCGGTAATACTTGTGATTCTTCTTATTGGTAATGCTTTCTCGGGTTTCTTGCTTGGGCATCACTGTGAATTTTCTCTCGGGGTTCCCTATCTATCAGGGTGCACTACCCGTCTGTGTTTGTAGTCACTTAGTGAATATCGTTCTTTTATACATTACTGAAAGCATAACCTTTATCTTTCTATTTCTCTTAAGTCTTTGACACAATGCATATAACCAATCAGATTATATCAAGTTGACATCAATGACAATACAATACATTAACTGATTTAATGTCTTGCATTAACTTTCTGCCGCTTGGTTGTCATCAACTTAACATCTTCAAACATTCAATCAATTATAGTTCATCAATCTCTCCCTTTAGCATTGATGGAAAAACACTACATTATCACACTGTATTATTACTAATAAAATATAAAATATATCAGTTGTAGTTCTTCAATCTACCAATATTTTGTTCTATAACCAATTCAAATGTCTGGCTCTTGGTAAGCTCATATAGTTTAAATTTGCTTCTTGCAGAGTGCTTTCTTCAATCTTCAATCCCTTTATTGGATAGATGTATCAGCTTATGTTTCTGTCTTTGATATTGTCTCTCCCTTTGATTGTTCCTCTCCTTGATCATCTCATTTCCTTTGACAACAATAAGTCATCTCTCCATTTTGATATTCTCTCCCTTACAGGTTACATCTCTCCCTTAGGATATCTTCTCTCCCTTTGATGGATATTTCATATGTATATACAATCTCTCTTCTTTGGATCTTCTTAGGATATTTTCTCCCATCTTGACATGATATTCTCTCCCTTTGACAACAATGTCAAAGTAAACATTTATCATGCCAAAGTTATATCCTTTCACCTTTTTATAATATACTCCTTGAATTTCTCTATCCATCAGCAATACAATGACTCTGGTGTTCGGTGCAGATATGTACCTTTTTGTGTACTGATGTATCTTTGCAGTTCATCTCTTTACTTGCATCAACTTGAATGATCTTCTGATTATTTGTATAGGTTGTTGCAGCCTCCTAGTCAGCTTACTGACTAATAGACAAGGGTCAAACCCCTAGTCTCTGTCTCATTTACTCAAATGTATCTTTAGGCAATGGCTTTGTGAATATGTTAGCTAATTGTTCCTTGGATTGAACATATTCTAGTATCACTTATTTTTCTTGCACTTGTTCTCTTAAGTAATGATATTTTATAGCAATATACTTTGTCTTAGCATGTACGACTGGATTCTTAGAGTAGATAATCATTGGTTCAAGAATCTTCACATTCATACCTTCCAATAATTGTTTGATCCATGCAATATTAGAGCAGTTTGCAGCAGCAGCCACATATTATGCTTCTGTAGTAGATTGTGAGATGCATCCTTGTTTCTTGTTGATCCATGTGACAAGTCTATCACCCATGAAGAATGCTCCTCCAGTTGTGCTCTTCATGTCATCTAAGTTTCCAGCCCAATCAACATCTGTATACACTTGAAGCTCAAATTTTCATTCTCTTTTATACCATAAGCCATAGTCCTCGGTGTTCTTTAGATATCTCAAAATTCTCTTGACAGCAGTCATGTGTGATTCTTTGGGATTAGCAGAGAATCTTGCAACTATTCCAACTACATGTGCTATATCTAGTCTAGTATGAACAACATACATTAGTTTGTTGCCAATCATTGATCTATACAAGATCTGATTTACCTCATTTGATTTGTCTTCTTTTGTCATCTTGCATCTAGTTTCCATAGGTGTTCCATCTGGCTTGGAATCTTCCATTTTGAATACCTTCAACACTTCTTTTATGTATTTGGATTGTGTGATATATATGCCTAAATCTTGTTGAAGAATCCGTAGACCAAGAAATAATTTGATCTTCCCAAACATAGACATTTCAAACTCTTTTCTCATTTCATTAGAAAAGGATTTACATAACATAGCATTACCCCCAAATATGATATCATCAACAAATATTTCAACAATCAAAATATTATCATCAGTATCTTCTTTTAAATACATATTGCTATTTTCACTTGTTCTTACAAATCTAATGATTATGATATAGGAGTGAAGTCTTTCATACCAGGCTCTAGGTGCTTGTTTCAATCCATACAAGGCTTTATGTAGTATACATACCATGTTTCTCTTGTCTAGATCAACAAACCCTTCTGGTTGTTCAATGCATACCTCTTCTTCTAATATTCCATTTAGGAATGCAGATTTGACATCCATCTGGTATACCTTGAATCCTTTGAATGCAGAATAAGTAAGAAGAATTATAAATCCTTCTAGAATAGCAATGGGTGCAAAGGTTTCTCCATAATCAATACCTTCTTCTTGTGCATACCCCTTGCATACTAATCTTACTTTATTTTGTGTGACTTCTCCATTCTCATTCAACTTGTTTATGAATATCCATTTGGTACCGATGACATTCTTGTCATTTGGTCTCGGTACTAGTGTCCATGTCTTGTTCTTCTCAATCTATTCTATTTCCTCATTCATAGCACTGACCCATTCTTCATTTTCAAGTGCAGTATTAACAGATTTAAGCTCAAAATCACAATTTAAACATCTAGTGTTCAGTGACTTACTTCTTGTTCTCATTCCAGCCTTTTTGTCTCATATGATTTGATTTTGTGGATGATGTCTTCTAACATACTTAGCAAGTTTTGTTTCAGCTCTGTGTTCATCATTCTTATCATCATCTCGACCTTCATTCTAATCTCCATCGCTCGGAACATCATTTTGAGTATTTTCCTAATTTTCAGTATTTGTAGCCTGATGCTCGGGTGCAATGTTCTATTACTCGGGAGTGATACACTATTGCTCAACTAGAGTGTCAGGTTCTTCAGTGTAAACAAACCTTTTGTATTCTTCTGGTTATTTTATGCTTTCCTCATCATTTTTATCTGGATATTCATCTATTCTGATATTGTCACTTTCAATCATCTTATTAGAGGATTTGTTAAGACATTTATAAGCCTTGATCTTGGTGGAATACCATAGAAAGATACCTTCTTCACTTTTAGATTCAAGATTTCCATTTCTTTCATCTTTCAAAATATAACATTGACTATGAAAAATTCTGAAGTAACTTACATTGGGTGTGTAACCATACCATAGCTCATAGGGTGTCTTCTTGGTGTCTTTCTTCAATTTTATTGTAATGCCCCGCCAGGGAACCTTGGAGAACTAACCTAAACAAGACACTAAGTTAACAGGATAATTTTTTTTTTAAATATTTATAAAGAATAATGTTAACAATGCGGAAGCAACACATGAGATAACATGACATACACATAAGTGCAACTCAACAAAGGTTACAAGTCTCGAGGGTTCCTTGACATAGAATTACTTAAGAAAAAATAATCTACGAGAACAACTATAAAGAACTAACACAAAGGATACATCAACTGAATCCAATAATATACATCTCATATAATAAGACCACATATACAACTGAATCAACATCCACTGCACATGTCGCAGGGTATGTAATATACATATTAATACAATACAATACATCCTCCAAAGGATGGATGTTAACCAATGTACACATATGGTACAAGTATACAACTCATGAAACTGAACAAGTCTCTAGAAGAATAAGAAGATAGAAGAAGAAGTGCAACAAGGATCATCCAAGCATGAAGACGAACGTCGGATCTCAATGGTAATAAGAACCACTACCATTTGACCATGTGGAACCAAAGGTCCACTCCCACCGTGTTGAGGAGATAATAACAGGCCCACTCACACGGGTATACAATAATAAGACGAACATCAAAGGTATACAACCATCATAAAGAAATGCATAGGAAGATCCTAGAAGCTCTCTGAATCACAAATAAGGAAATCTACAAAATATCAGAGATAACCAATACACATAGGATAACCTAAGTTGTATATAGGAAGGTGTCATCATGTACGTCTAACCCTTGAGTCTCGTCCTAGAAATCCCTCACTGGATCCCGGCACTCAAGTGACCATACACGGAATCAATGACCTCTCAAACTGACAAGGCCACTAACTATGCCTAAACCCGCACCTTGCAAGGGGGAAAGCATCATCTCATCCTCCATCTTAGCCTATAATAGCACTCAAGCATGGGTGAGGCATTATCTTATTAGATTATACTAATGCATCCTAATAAGTTATTATGTTATCACTTGTTAAAATTTACTTACAATAAATGATCCTAGTAGCCACTTGTGAGCTTCGACACTTATTGCAAGCCACCTCCTACTATACAACTAGGTAACCTACCCTAGGTTCACAAAAGAACATCATAAAGGTATATCACAAACCTCATCACTGAGTCTTGCTCATATAGGGATACACCCTCAGAGAATCATAAACAATACCAAAGAGAAGAACACAACTCTTGAAACTGGTCCTTGCCCATACAAGAACTATTGGTTCTCAATTAACCAATACCACATAAAGTACTATCACATGATCACATAAAACTAGTTAAACAACCAAGTTGGGTAAAAAGACCAACACTCAAAATCGATCTCAACAAGAACATGCACTGAAGCACACAAACATCATAGAAATATAAAACTCAAGACCTCTGGTTTTACCTCCTGATAGCCAACTAATCCCAACAGACCACTGACACATAGCGGTATCGTAAAAAGGGAAAGAACACACAATATTTTTAATAAATCACTCAGAAGACAGATCATTGCATAACGAGTACAATTACAGAAAGGCAATAAATTTCATTGATAAACTCATTTATAGTCAACACTATGCAAATTATTTTATCCAATAAAATTACTAATAATAATATAATTCAATTTTCGAAAGAGAATGCACACTAAGCCTTTATAGATTAATTTATAAAATCTACCATTCATAAATTAATCTATTTAATAATTACTAAAAACCAAATATAATTACAAGTAAAAGTTATTGAAAACATCTATATAATTTAATTTATTTTATTTTTTAAATATAATTTCTAAAAATAGAATACCACTCCATGCGAATTCAAAAAAGTTTTGTTTTTTTTTAATATAATTTCTAAAAATAGAATACCACTCCATGCGAATTCTAAAAAAAAGTTTTTTTTTTATAAATAGAATTTCTAAAAATAGATTACCATTCCATGAGAATTCTAAAAAACAAATCTTTTTATTTTTATTTTTTTTAAATTTCTAAAAATAGAATTTCTAAAGAAACATAATTTCTAAAAATAGACTTCTATTATATGCAAATTGACACAAACAAGAAAAGCATTCTAAATTTAATATTTAATTTCCTTTTCAAGAAGAGTTTTCTCTAAGCATGCAAATTGACATAAACAAGAAAAACGTTCAAACTTTTATAATATTTTTCAAATGAAATCTTTGCATGCAAATTGATGCAAACAAGAAAAGAATTCTAAATCTAATATTAATTTATTTTTAAGAAGGGTTTTTTTCTCAAGCATGCAAATTTAACTCAATTGACTTGTTTTCATGCAGATTTGATCCTGATTTTGGCAAAAACACGACAAAGGTGAGTTTTCTACATTCAAAGTATGATATTAACAGATCCGGGGGTTTAAACCCTTTCTTGGCAATAATAATCAATTTTCTTTAAAAAGGACATTTTTCTCAAATTGAAACCCTAAGGGCAATTTTGAAACAAATTCATTTTCACATGAAAACCCTAATGCCCATTTTGCATCTAACACCATAAAATGAAACCTTTTTGTCCACAAGCACAAATCTAACATGCAAACTTGAAAGAAACCACAAAATTGAACTAAGAACATGTTTTTTTCAATTTTACATCAATAAACCACACAATAATCAAACAAGGAAGATCACACAAAGGATCCTAGCTTTTCGGATGCATGGAAGACGGGGATCTGAAAGCTAGAATTAACACGAACAAGATCCTACCTCAATAACTGATGAGTGGATCAAAATCCACAATTCTAAGCAAAGAAGAATCCCAAAAATACACCAAAATACTCTCAAGCTTTCACAAATCCTTCATCACCTGAATTTCATTTCTCCCCTGATTGAACAACCTCCAAAATGACTTTCAATCCAAGGATATAGAAAACTAAGCAATTAGATTTTCAAAAAGTGAAAACTCTAAAGGGAATATAAATGATCTAATTAATAATTAAAATAAATTCTTTATTTTCAATTTTCACTTAAAGCATGCATAACTCAACTTTATAATATAAAAACAAAGTGTTAAATTGAAAATGCATGTGAGAATATTTCAATTAAATAAATTGATTAATCATGCAACTTAAAGCAACACTCAATAAATCAACTTGCACAATTAATTGAATTTAATATTTATTAAATCTCAATTATTTAAATCAAGACTTAATAATTAAATACAGGCATTTAATTAATATTTATTTATTAAATAGCCATATATTTCATATATCAATGTTTTAACCTTATTAAAGGTGCAATAATTAACATTAATATTTACCATAAATATTCATTAAATAAAACAAACCAAAAGCATCATTAATCCATCTAAAACCCATATAAACAGATAAACTACTGAAACAGACAAACAACTGAAATAGAAACCCAAACACACACAAATAGGCTCACGAATCCATGTCACTTGACAGATTCAACCACTAGGATAGTCAATCATATTCTTGTCCAATTCTAGAAGAAAATAAGGGTTTAGGGTATGGATTTGGACCTGAATATTATCTTCCCTCTCTTACCATTGAGATATTGCGATAGGTCACTCTCACTACTGCTAATTCAGAAAAGACGTAGCCCGATACCTGCAAACTTGTCATCATAAAGATGAACATATGCATACAATATAACAAACAATAGTTCAGACTAGTTTATCGTGTGGATCTCACCGAAGTAAGTAAGTACGACTCCGTCCCATACCATACCAAACATCTCAAATAGTAAAGTAAATCATCACAATGATCCACGTGCATATAAATATAGGGTCAGTATTGTTAGAAAACCTTAATCAAAATAATTTCATAACATAAACATAACCAACATGAAATAATCACAAATCATATGCAAAGAGATGATATAATACAACTAACAATGGATCAATAGCATAATGAAAAGTAACACATGAATATCCTTAAAATCACTTCAAATAACCAACACAAACATACTATGGTCTAACAGAGATCAAAAACTGACACAGAGAGACAGACTAAGGGGTAGGTATTACATCCTCCTCCCCTAAAACTAGGCTTACTCCTAGAAGCCAATAACTAAATAAGTAAAGAATCAAAAGAATTCATACCATAGTGCTACACCCCCTATTAATTAGGATCAAACAAGAAGGTACACCCAACTCATGATCACCAAAAAAATATACCAATCACAACAATCACTCATAGGGATCATAAATATGCCACTCCAGAGAAATTGCAAGTCACTCAAAGAGAAAGAAAATAAGCAACAAGGAGTCCTTCAAACTAGTAACTCAATCACCACAACACACCACAAACAACATACATCAACTATCATGCTATAACAGATGAGGCAGTCAAATGACCATCACCAAGTCTTCATCCAATCCACACAAAACCAAAGAAGTAAGCCATCCACTCACTATCAAAACACTCCTATAGATGATTATGAACTTCATGAGCAACGATGAGACTAGGGACCCTAGATTTTCAATCACAGATCCTAGCACAATTCGAGCATCAGTAGGTATCCACCTATAACAACCAAACCAAACATCACTCCCAAGTCAAGTGGGAAGAACCACATACAATAATAAGAGATCATGAACAATGACTCTAAAGACACAAGGAGACATGTGCTAACATGCACTACTAACCATCTAATGGGAACACAAATTTACCAGAGCTCCCATTGTAGAAATGTGTGCTCTGATACCAAGTGTAATGCCCCGCTAGGGAACCCAAGAAAACTAACCTAAACAAGACACTAAGTTAACAAGATAAAAAAAATTTAAAATGTTTATAAACAATAATGTTAACAATGCAAAAGCAACGCGTGAGATAACATGACCTACACATAAGTGCAACTCAACCCTGTTAAAGTGAGCTCGGTGAAGAGCCAACCCTGTTAAAGGTTACAAACACACTTGTAGGTGTGACCTTATTAGATGATTTAAATAGAATAGTTTGTCACTTGATATCGGGCATCTCTATGCTACCTTTATGACCAAACCCAGTGTAGTTTGTCAATTGGTATTTGGCATCTCTATAATATCTTCATGACCAAACCTTTTGATAATCCTTAGGATGTATCTCAATATAGAAAGGATTGTTAAGTCCTGCTCGGTTAAGAGACTTTATGATCCAATGGTTACATTGAAACAGTAAATGATCTGTTCATAGATACAACTATACTTTGTAGATTTTCAGATCTATTGTAATCTCATAATACCTTTTTGATCAATGTATCTTTTAAATACATTTGCTCCATTTCTTTCTGCTCAGTGATGTTGTGCTTCTTTGTTGCTCGGTGTCTGCAAAAATCTTTAGCTCTTTCCTCAGCTTGATTGATCAGGATTGTATGAAGTTTTTATTTATCAGTTTCTCTTCAGAATCCTCTTCTCTAATCACCCCTAATTCACAATGAATTAGCTTGTCTCTTTATATACATGATTTCACCATTTCTTAGTTCTTAACTTTCTTGTTCTTGGCGTGATCCACAATTCTAGCCAATCTTACTTTAAAGCTTTAATTCAGTTTTATCCCATAGATTTCTCTTTGAAAACTAGAATAAAACAACTTTAAATATTTCTCTTATCTCTGGCTTTAACTTGTCGATGAAAACAATATTAACAACCAGTTAACTCCTTCTTTAGCTCTTGCCAACTAAGTCTTTTGTCCTTTTTGAACTTCAGATCCTTTCGGTGTTTTAACTCTTTGTTAGCTTCGGTCAACACTTCAGTTCTCCTCAGGAAATTCTGTCAAGGTTGTCTGTCCGTCGGGTGACACTGTGAAGTTTCTTGTCGATAATGCTTTTGATTCTACTCATCGGTAATACTTGCTTGGGCATCACTGTGACTTTCCTCTTGGGGTTCTCTATCTGTTGGGGTGCACTGTCCATCAGTATTTTTAGTCACTTAGTGAATACCGATCTTTTATGCATTACTGAAAGCATAACCTTTATCTTTCTAGTTCTCTGAAGTCTTTGACACAATTCATATAACTAATCATATTATATCAAGTTGACATCAGTGACAATACAATACATTAATTGATTTAATGTCTTGCATTAACTTTCTACAACTTGGTGATCATCAACTTAACATCTTCAAATATTCAATCAGTTATAGTTCATCAAGATACCTAGTATTTTACAGAGAACCACAGTTTTGTTAACCCTGTGCACAATATTTGGGAATAATGCAGACAAACAAAGATGACTCTCCTTAGGGTTAGTTACATGGGGAGCTACCAGGATTGATTTAGTCGAGGTTCCAGGTGTTTTGAGAGATAGGATATCAAAAGTATTATTTAGGGGAAGATTAAAATTTAAACCATGATGCGTTCAATAAGCCAGGACTTTCCTGTTCCTAGATTTAACCTTAATCCGTGGCCTAGGGTTAGCAGCAGGAAAATCTACCGGCAGACTTGGGGATGACAGAAGCTGAGCATGAACTGACCTAGAACCCCAAACTGCAATCTGCCTCAAATACTTTGTGTGTTCAAAGAAAGAGATCTTTCGATCTATTTTTTCTATGGAGAAGGACGTTCTTCATGATCTGGAGTAAAGAGCATAAAAATGCTAGCAAGGGAAACGAAGGCCTCCCTGACCCCCAGCTCCAACACATGAAGAAACTATAGAATTTCTTCCATGGACACTAAAACCTAAAATGTCGTGTGAGAGTGGAGCACGTAGAGCCCTCGTTCCAGAATCAAAGACCATACCAAGACATCTTTGAAAGCCATGAGGAGGAAGAGATTTCATTTTCACATCAAGAGATATCATCACTTATTTCTTTGCTCCCATGAACAATTCAAATATTAGTTGTTTCAATGATAATGATGAATGATCTATTTGAATGTGATAAGAGATCCTTCAATAATTATGGAGGCAAATAACAAATTGATATTATAAAGAGGGTATTAATCTAAACAGTGGAGTTTAGTGACAATCTGAAATAAAGGATCGATGTAGGAGCTATATGATCCAATATGAACCTAGGGTTACCATGAATTTAGTTGTTCTATATATCTTCCTTAGTGTATATGCAATTTGGACTTAATATTATTTTAGAAATATACGATGTGTCTAATATACATCTTTTAGATCATGTACTAACCTTGTATGTATAACCACTATAAGTTTTCCAACTTGTTGGCCTTATATGTTTAAAAACTTTATCAATATGTAGACGGTCATAAAAAATTTCCTAATTTATGTACTTGAAATACATACCTCCATACTATAGACTTTTGTTTTTCGAATTAAGCATCATTTTATAGGAAGAATAAGGTATAAATTCTTCCACCTTCCTTATCGTCCAATGCCTAAGAGGTCATTGCTTAGTTTGGTCGATCTAGAAATGGATGTGAGATAAGAAGTAGAAAATCTTCAATGCCCTTGGAGAATGAAATCATTTCATATAATATATCTTTCATGTATCATTTGGCGAGATCGTGACTCTTCAAAATATTAGATTTGTAATTTTAAAAATAGTTACCTCTAATATTATCACACTAGACTTTAGCCTCTTAAGATAATTATTATAAATAATTACAATGGTTGTCCCAAGCACTCTTTCATTTTACATAAATTGTATTCGTTATCGCAACCTTATATATATATATATATATATATATAGTTTTACTATTAACATAAACATTGTACATATATGTTCATATCTAATCAATGATGCCTCCTATAGTTTGATCATTGTCCTTCCACAATGAATCGCTAATTGATGCCTCCCCCATATTAATCGCACAAGGAACTATTAACATTATATCACCTTGAATTTAGTCTAGTTATAATCTTCTACACCTTGGGTGAGTTATATTAGTCTTCTAATATATTATTGCTACTTCATATGTCTATCGACCCAACTATATATTAGCTACCAATATATATTACGCTAGAGTATTAACATTCCAAATGATAATTGTTCAGGCTTAGAATTGTCACCCCAACTCAGGCATTAGGGTTGCACGACAATTCCATCCTGACAATGGAAACCTTCTCTAGCTATGGGTAGACTATGATTGAGAAGGAGTCTCCATATTCTAGGCCGGTTCCTATCTGATTTGGGATATCACCTCCTGATTAAAAACTGAATTGGGAAAAGGGAGAAAGATTTAAAACTAAATGGGAAATGGGGTGATACACCAAAACTTACTCCAAACCTATCAGGACTTTTCAAACCAACATCCCCAACTACAAAATCACTAAGCTGCATTTATCATTCTCTACTCAACATAAAGGTTGACTAGAATTCACTATTAGGGTTAAGACCACAAACAGTAAAAACTGACAACAAACTTACATATTCTGCAAAAAGGCCTATTTTTTATAACATAGGAAAGGAATCAGAAACAATTCACTTTACCATATCACATAAAATATGCAACACTTAATGCAGAAAAGAAGAATAGGATTGGATCCAATACTCAAAAATTGATGTAATCAGAAAGCCTGCTCTTATTTCCTTCAAAACCTGAAAATGTGGTTACAAAATGGTTTCCAAAACATCTAGGAACAATAAGTTCATTATATGCACTATGTCCCAAATCTGTAACTCAAATGGATACAAAAAGCATCAAAAAGGTCTACAGGAACAAATAGTTCACTCAAAGAACCTCCTTTCTAAATTTTGAACCCCTTTTCAATGAATGAGAAGTTCAGTAATATAGCCCATAAGGCTAATCTCAGAAATGAGATCTCCCTCCAAAACTCTCCTAGAACATTAAACCTCCTAAACTATAGGGCCAAATTAGTACCCTAAATCAAACCCTAAGTTTTAGCCCCTATAAAGTTGATAAATAAAAATATATCTTATTACATATTTTATCAACTTTATTAAATCTCTCAAAAGCACAAACCTGAATACATGACCTCCCAATGCAAACACTGCAACCCTAGTCCTAACTGATTACACAAAAGCTCTAACTCTGCTGACACCATACTCAAGCACTTAGTGTAACTGCAGCTTGTTGCTTAATCACAGTCCACCATCGACATGACCACTTTCTTTTGAAAAGATAGTTTATACTTCATGGCACCAAAAGGTACCATCGTGGCAATGTGGAGGGAATGTCGATTCACTGGGAACTGTAACTATATTTACTCCATCTGACAGTGGACTTCAAATTTGGGTAAAACATAATGCATTTTATTCATCAATTTCATTTGTATCTTAGGGTTTTTCTTTTGTGGCGCCGCCATGTTGAATCTGGAAACCATGATCTTCTGCAACGTATCTGCCTCCATTCTGTGGAGAAGCTCCAGATTCATGAGCTTTATGAGGAAGAAAAGATGTAGCTTTTGATTTGCCATAATACATGGCACCTTTTATTGACTTTCTCTTCAATACTGTTGGAGTTCTACAGTCCTTTCTTTTCTCGAACTCAGGTTTTAACAGTGAGTTATCTTCTATTTTCTTGAATGTTGGAACAACTTGGTGGTGTAGTGTCTTTAAGCCAATACAAATGCATCCTGCAAACTTGCTTGTAAATCGGTTTTTGGAGTTGATGTTTGGTTGAACCACCACTGCAAGTCTGGGAGTGATCTCAAACTGTGGTTGAGGTGTCGAGCTACCACGAAACTTGGCTTTGAACTGGGGATGTCTCATCCACAGTTTCAAACTCATCCCCAGTTCGCAGTGTAATATGGAGCTGGGAGAAACACGACGGCCTCTACTATTTGTTCTTTGAATCCATCTCGACACCACTCCACAGATAAGTGATCATTATTATTTTTCTCTCTATTTTTTCCAAATGTAAAATAAGAATGCACTGTTGTAGCCGATAATAATGTAATCGTTACTTAATGTTTAGGCTTTGCTTGATGTCGACTGTAGTCAAACACTCACATGGATGTTGAACTGGTCTTTGTTTGCTGTCGAGCCCATCATTACAGCACTACTTAATGGTGAACTTTGTTGTCGACTATTGTCCATGTTGTCATTTGTAATACCCACATGGATTTTGAAGATGCATTTACTGTTTATCTTGATGCTTGTCTCAATTTATAGTGAAACACAGGTTTCATGAATGTAAAATGCTCTTTTTTAAATAAAAAAAACACTCCTCTTTCTGGCTTCGAACAAAACATATAGTAAGCATAAAAAGATGCTTCCCTGTTTGAGCTGAACATCCGCTATCTGAAACAATATACACAAGATATTTCCTTTCCAATATGTTTTATAATGTTAAAAAACACAAATTCAGTTCACAGTTTTACTGATAATAGTATGAGCATTTTTTAGAATGGAAACACAATATGTTGAAAATGTTACTTTCTTCAATGTAGAAAATACATTGTCCTCCTTTTGAGATGTATATGAGAAAGAAAACCCATGGGGTTCGAGCACGGGCTCGTGACTCCCATGGGTTTCACTCAAAATAGGAAACCCTAATTTGCATGTATATTTCTTTTATCAAGATTACATACCCTGCACTATTATCATGAATGAACATCTTTTCTTAAAACATCAGTATAAGATGTATTTGTTTAAAAACTCTGCATAAAGATACTCTCTTGAAACTTTGTCTGAAGGTATGAAACTGCATTCTTTCAGAACCATTAAATATGACATCATCTAATGAACCTCCTGGATATTCTATGATATTTTTCCCATCATGTTTGTCTTATGTGTGTGTTTCACCATTATGAATGTAAACCCATGTTGATATTGAGATTATTGATCACTATTTTCACTTGCAGCTTTCACATTTCTTGTTATGCATCATTTTCTATGCAAATTCAGTTGTTTAAAACAAACATAACAACATCTTTTCACTTTATAGAGTATATGCACAATCTTTATGCATGTGGTTTTCAATTTTGATCTCCAAAATGAAATTTTAACAGTTGTCTGAAAGCAAGAAGAGGCACTTACTATAACAACATTTCTCAATCTCCTTTATTTGCATGAAGATAGTGAACTTTCAGATTCTTTCAATTCTGTATTTCTCCAGTTCATTAAAAATCTTTCTTTGCTCATGTGCCTCCTGTAGCATCTTTTGAATTCTTTCATGCATTTGCATCTTCTTCTGCATTCAATATGTGGGCAATAACCTCCTGAAACGTAAACCATATTTTTGCATGTAATGGCTTATGTGAAGTTCAAGTACGGGCTCGTGACACTCACAACATTTCTTTTGTTATCTGCATTGCATTTTTCACCTCTTGCACATCCATCACTGATCAACCTGTTAGGTCAACAAACAAAATGAGCCAATTAATGTTTGTGTATGAGTGTCATTTGAGATGACACTCATGCATGAATGTTGGTTGTTTTGTTTATGTTTGTTAACCTAACAGGTTGATGTCATTCTTAAAAAAGTTTTTTTTTCTCAGATTCAAGACCTAAAAAACCCTTCAGTTCGAATTCTTCTGGTTCTACAAACAACAATACTTTGAAAATGCAGACTAATAACCATATGTAAGAAAAAATTTCATAAGGACATGTCCCTTTGATATTCTTTATCCAGTTGATGCTAAGGTATATATTGTTGTTGTATCGATGTTATCGGTAAATATTCAGATTTGAAAGCCTGATTGATGCATGTTGTTTTGGTTCATGTATTGCTTAGATCCAATTGGATCTAACATCCATTTTCTCTTCATGATGCAGGACATGACCCTAGACCTAAAATGTAGAGCTGACTTAAGGACCAACAAAAGACACTATGAAGACTGGATAGAAGAAGACAACCAGAAACAAATGCAAAGACTCTTACAAGGCAATGCATGGACCCCTACTCATGCTTCAGTCATGCTTTCTTTTCTGCAATTACCTCTAAGTTTTGAATCCAAAATATGTAACATGAAACCTATATGCATACTACATTCAGTTTGAATGCACAATGTAATGATCCATTTATAAAATTTGAATTTTGAACATGATCAATACTTAGAATACAATTCTCTAATAGTATGAATGCAATATCAAGATAATTTTACCATCTTCTAAATACAAAATGTGGAAAAGATGTGTATTTATGCAATCTTTTATATGTATGATCATTAGATTGCAAAATGTGCAAATTTAGGGTAACAATAACAAGGCCTCAAAAATATTAGTCTTACTTTTAGGAGTCCATACACAAAATAAATATTTGATTTCCTTATGTCCCACTTATAGTAGTTTTTGTCAACTAGGATGAATAATGTATAGTTTATTATCACGATATTATTATTTATCTTGTAATCAAACATGTATATTATATGATATTGCAATATATTTAAATTATTATGTTATATTATTATTTATATTATAATTATATTGTTATTTTAATTATAATTATTTATTATTAATTATTAATTTATATTTTAATATTATTAAAAATTAGGTGCTCTGCAAGTTGTTACGGGCCTGGAAGGCGTAAAGACACATCTCCTTCCTCGGCCTTTGTTCTTCCTTCGCTAGTCCCTGGATCATTCTTGTCCTTGGTGCCATCGTGTCATTTTCTTGATCTTTGTTTCTTTGTTGCCTGATTTTGGTCTAGTTTTTTTTTTTTTTTTTTGTTTCATGCTTGGTTGTGCTTGTCCGCATGTGTGGTTTCCTTGCCTATTTGAGTATCATGCCATTGGGGTTTGACCATGCTATTTTATAGCCCTCGTGATCTTACTTGCCATTTATTGTTGTTATATACAAAGGCAAAGTTGTCATTGCCTCTTTTGGTTATCATCCGCAAAGTGAACTACAAGGGGGCAGCACAGAGGTGGCAACAAACTCCATAGTAAGCAACTTTGCAACAAGGGCTGATTGGGAAAGTAGGGGTGAAGGATCATCTTTGAGCCTTGTATGTTAGCACAAATAGCAATCAAGTCCTAACTAGGCCTCCTTGAGCTTAGTTTTCTAGAATTGTAGAGGTTACCCTTGGAGGCGGGTACCTGGGTTAGGGCCTATTGCAGAAGGCAGAGACATAATCTGTCTTATAGAAATACATGAGCATGAAGGGTGTAGGAAACCTTCATTTGAAGGGTATTTGAAAATGGAAGTATGGAATACAGCAACTGCAAATGGCAAAGGACATGGAGGTATCTTGATTTTAGTGAGAGAAAAAGAAGGTCGTCACATTCAGCTTGAAAAAGAAGACTCAAATAAACAATTCATATGGTTCAAAATTTTAGAAAATGGAAATCGTATTTGGATTGTTGCTTTCTATTTTGCCCCACAAGTGTCTAAAACTTACAAATATAGGGGTCTTGACTGCAAAGATCCCCTTGTAGCGTTAAAAAAGGATATTACTATATTTTCTCAGCTTGGTGAAATCCTTCTTGTGGGTGACTTCAATGCTAGGACTGCAAATGAACAAGCTAGCATTCTCGGTTTTAGGGAAAATGACAACCCTATTTGGCTCACAAAAGAAAGTAATCATCAATGGACTAGAATGTCTGATGATAGCAAAGGCTACAATCCTTTTGGAGAGCATCTCCTTACTCTTTGTGGTGTGTTTGACTTGGTCATTTGTAATGGTATGACCCGATGGGCCAAGCCAGGTAATTTCACTTGTAATACATACAATGGCACAAGCGTTGTGGATTATGCAATTTGTTCACATGGTTTGTGTGAGAATATAGAAGTCATGTCAATCAGTGAACAACTTTGGGATCTAAATTCTGATCATAATCCTATATTTAAGCATTTCCTAGTCTGAAAAGCAACAATGTGGAACTAATACCCAACACATTCAACAATCTTCTTCAAAGGGCAGAATTTTGTTGACTCAGAAAAATTGCAGCACTTTCAAGATTGCACTTGAGAAGCTCGTTAAGAGGGAAAAAATCTCGGTTCATGGGCTCCACAGCCACACATTAACAAATTTGATTCTTAGTGCACTTGATGGGTGCAAAAGGGCAAAATATAAGAAATCTATAAAAAAATGTTTTCCACCTAATGCTTGGTTTGATGAAGAATGCAAAAGTGCAAGGAGAACTTTGAAAGATTCAAAAAGGGAGAAAATAAATATCAAATCATACAAGCAGATTTTAAGAAAAAAAGAAGTTGATTACATGAGTACAAGATGGGAAGAGCTTATCT
Organism: Thuja plicata; assembly: GCA_018584345.1. Taxonomy (NCBI): domain Eukaryota; kingdom Viridiplantae; phylum Streptophyta; class Pinopsida; order Cupressales; family Cupressaceae; genus Thuja; species Thuja plicata. The sequence goes on from MU226229.1 coordinate 502,431, forward strand.
TTCTTGGGAAAAATAACCCTAAGGAATTTTGGAAAGAGTTGCAACCAAAGAAAAAACAAATAGTGAATAATATTACAGCTTCTTAGTGGTTCAGTTATGCTAGGCAACTTTATGAATAGAAACTCAAGGTTGACAATCCTCCTTTGGTCAACACTTCTACTTTACTTTTCACTGTCCAAGAGATAGAGATGGGATTCAAGAAATTGGGTGTTGGTAAAGAAAGAGATCTTATGGACCTTCAAGCAGAGTATCTAAAGTGGGGGATGGTAATTCTTGTTCCTCACATCACTAAATTTCTTAACAACATCATTCAGCAGGGGTTCCCTCTAGATTGGACAACTAGCCTTGCTATTCCTCTTTTCAAGAGTGGTGACGTCAATGACCCGTCCAACTACAGAACCATAATGATTAATCCTTTGTTTTCTAAGTTATTTGGGAGTATGATTGAAAATGGAATCAGCAAGTGGGCAGAAAAAAATGATAAACGTGCTAAAGGGAAAGCAGGTTTCAAACCTAAACATTCTACAGTGGATCATGGGATAACATTAAGACACATCATTGAAAAAATTTGGGAGAAGGAGGAAGCATTTTGTTGTTATGTGGTTTTCAAAAAAGTGTTTGATACAATCCCTAGGGTTAAACTTTAGCTCAGACTTGAGGAACTTGGGGTCCCCATCCACCTTAGAGCTGTTATTCATAGACTTTATGGGGAGGTGAAAGTTAAAATCAGAACTATGGATGACATATCTGAGAGTTTTAGAAGTGATATAAGGGTTAAGCAAGGGTGCCCTTTGTCTCCCACACTCTTTGGTTTGTATATTGATAAACTTGAGGAGTTGTTAAACCTTCAAGGTGGGGATGGTGTACATTTGGGCAAGTTTATTATTAAACTTATTTTGTATGCGGATGACCTTGTGCTAATATCTAATTCTATCGGTGGCTTACAAAAACACATACTTGCCATTGAGCATTTTTGCAACATGGTGGGTATGCAAGTCAACATCAGTAAAATGAAAGTGATGGTCTTCTCTATTAAAAGAAAACATAACCAGCATAACTTTTACTTTCAAGGCAGCATCCTTGAAGAGGTATCAGATTACAAATACCTTGGAATTGACTTCAATAAAAATTTGAGTTGGGAAGGATGCAGAAAGAAGCGTATTTTAGGAGGTTGGAAAGCGTTTTATGCCTTCCAAAATAGATGTAGAGAGGTTGAGCTATGGGATTGGAAGACTACTCAAATTCTCTTTGGTCTTTTAGTGTTACCAGTCATCCTCTATGGCTGTGAACTATGGGCCAGTAGCGCTTCAGATTTACAATGGAAGGAAATTGAAAAAATCCAAAAATGTTTGATTACAAACAAGCTCAAACTTAAAAACTTAGTTCTGTATGATATCATGTTGAGTGAGGTTGGGGCTGGTCCTATTGAAGAAATTGCTATGGTGTGTCTTATAAGTTACTTAAAAATAATTGAACAAATGGATGAGGACAGATTGCCTAAAGTTGTCTTCAAGGACACATTGTGCCAAAGAAAGAAGACATGGATGCCCCAAAACAACAAGTGGTTCAATAAATGGGATATTCACTTGAATTCTTTCCCCACAAATAGTAAAGAAATAAATACTTATGTTATGAAAAAGTTCCACAAGCGTTTTTGGAATAAATGTTTAACTAGAAAGAAAGAGTATTATATTGTGGAGTTTAATCCCACTCGTAACTTCCAGCAAAGAGCGTACATTGGGGTTAATATCTCTTGGAGAGCCAAGATTCTCATTGCCCAATTAAGGAACAATTCACGTCAACTTCATTGTGAGACTGGGCGTTGGAAAAGGCATAAAGAAACTTGGGAAGAAAGAATTTGAATTTTCTGCACTTCCGATAAGGTAGAAACAGAAAAACACTCCATTCTAGAATGTGACGCCTTCAAGGAAAGCAGGGACAGTTTTAATACTCTTTTGACCGAGAATTCATGGGTTGATCTTTTCAATGAGGGGGCAGTTGAGCAGTTGGGAGCACTCATCATCAAGCTTCACAAGAAAAGGGTGGAAATGAAAATTTCAGTGTGTGAGACAGTTTGTCCCATAAGCTATATTTAACCTCGCGGACATTAAAACTATTTTCTTTCTTTCTTTAATGATGTCCTCGCGGATAAGGGGAACTATGTGGGCATTAATTTAGACAAGAATAAACAGGAAAACATTTCAAAGAGTAATATTATTGAGAAATAAAAACCCTCTTATAAGGCAGTGGTTTCTGATAATTTTGTTATTGTGTGTCCACCGTCATCTTTTTTTCATGGAGTCATCTTGGAGAAAACAACACCGAAACCAAGAGGAGTAATGGGAAGTGAAATCGATGAAAATAGAGATGGAGGAGTCATCAAAATTATAGACCCCAAAGGGGAAGGAGGTGGTAAGTCCTCTTTTCCTAGTTTGAAAACACTTTATTTGTCTCCCAATAAAGATATGGTGAAGGCAATTAGAACTCAACAATCTCATTTCTCAAATATTGCATTATTTTTTGTTTGCATGGATAATACCTCTCTAGCATCTAGGAATTTTTTTGATGATTGGGTGGCTAATGTATGGGGGCAAGAAATTAGGTAATCATGTCAATTTCTCTCATATGATTCAAAAAGGATTGTTTGTAGTTTTTTTTAGGAATCACAATATGCAAGACATATTTCTTTATAAAAAAAATTTTGTAGTATTGGCCACTCTCTGTTTAGGGAATTTCCATGGTCTCCAAAGGGGAATTTAGAAAAAGTGGTTGCACGTTCCTCCCCAAATTGGGTGGAACTAAAAGGGTTGCAACCAGAATTTTGGCCCTTTATCCCTCATATTCTTAAACCTATAGGCTCAGTGTTGCAGGTAGAGGACTCTCGATTCATGCTAACTAATCTCAGTGCTCAAATTTTAATTGCCCTAGAACCAAAAATTTCTATTTCAGAGAGGATTTCCCTCAAAATTGAGGAGGAATTTTTTGAATGGGAATTGGCAGTGTTGGGTAATCTCAATGCATGTTTTCACTTTAAGTTAAATGGCCACACAAGACATGATTGCCCCTCTCTAAACATTTGCAGAAAGGTAACTTTAATGTAGACTCTAATCAGAATATTGATATAAACCCTAAAGTGGATAATGGAAAAGATAAAACATCAATGATTGATGGGAAAAGTAATAATACAGAGGAAATTGTTAACAATGAATGTACTGGTGTTGATTTGTTAGTCCATGTTACTACCAGGTCTAAATTCATATCATTAGCAAATCCTCTCTCTAAAGAAGAATTTGATGTTCTCCGTACTAGTGGAAACCAAACGGCTCCTCCCATCTCTCTTGCCAGTTGTCAACCAGAACAACATTTCACTGTCAAAGGACATGACCCTAGTAGGAAAAATTCCCAACCAATTACTTTAGAAACTATTAATGGAAAAGTTGAAGCCTTGAGGAAATCCAAAAAACAACCTCGAGAGTAGAATGACCCATCACCTGGTCCCATACAACCCATAGATATAGAGGCCAATGAGGCCAATGATAAGCAACTAGTGCCTTTTGTGCTGGACTCTATTATGAAGGATGTAGAGGATTATAGTTTACTGAAGTTATTAGCAAAAATTCAAAAAAGAAGAGGAAAACTATGGATAGACAATCTCTATCCAACTCAACAGGCAATGGTAACAAACAAAAGAATGTTAATTTTCCTAACTGTTTTAATAGGATTTATAAGAATAAAACAAGCCACACTAAAATAATCTTATGATGATGAAAATTGCCAGTTGGAATGTTAGAGGCTTGGAAATCCCAGACAGAAAGTATGTGGTTAGAGATTGGTGTAAAAAACTGCAAAATAAAGACATTATATGTCTTCAACAAATAAAAGTAGTTGGATTTCATGCACCTACTATTATGAAATTCCTTTGGGACCAGACCACCTCCTTTTTGTCTAACCACAAAAAAGGTAAAGTATGAATTGCAATTCTCATAGGGTCAAATTGGGCAGACAAGATAGAATCTGTTGGAGAGTCTCCATGTCACAAAGCATATTAGGCTATTCTGAATCATAAAGATAAACTTATAAGCATATGCAACATTTATGTTGCAAATGACTATAGAGACAGGGTTGCTTGGTGGGACTATTTATCCACATCACTACCCATGGTACATTGGATATTTGTTGGGGATTTTAACATGGTATAATTTGAGGAAGATGAAATTAGTGGTATTAAAAACTCTTGGAAAGGTAATGAACAATAATTTTGGTCCAAGTGTAAACAAAGACTAAATTTGATAGACCCTCTTGAAAGGAAGAAAGAAGCTTACACATATATTTGGTACACATGGTTTAATAAACAGATAGGTAGACAAAGAGTCTATTGTAGGCTCTATAGATTTTATGCCAATACATCTCTTTTTAGTTTTCAATCCTCTTTTGGACATTCTCTCAATAATGTTTCCCCTGCCTCTATTTTTGTTCACTCCCCTATTATAGAATCTATCCTTATTAATGAAGAGTGTGTTGTTGATTCCAGACCCAAAGGCAAAAACACTTTTAAGTTGAATGTGTCTCTACTTTAAGATGAAGATTCCAATGATGCGATTAAAATGACCACCTGCTTGTCAAAATACTATAATAGAGGATTGGATCATAGGAGTCAGTGGGATTCTCTTGTAACTATCTAGTGGAAATTATTTCAGGTGATTGGTGTCAAAAAGGAAAAATATAGGACTCAGCATGAGTCGCAGTTATAACTTAAACTTAATGTTCTTGAAAATATGGTCCAGTCTAATAGGAATGATTAAAAAATGAAGGACCTTTGTATTAATAAATCAGAACTTAAGAAGTTGCAATATTATAATTTCTAAGGTCATAAAATTAGCGCAAAAATGAACTGGTTGAAAGAGGGTGATAAGGGCAAAAAGTGTTTTTTTCAATCTCATTAGAGCCAAAAAAAAGATAGAGTTGAGTGAGAAAATTCAGAATGGTGGAGGCAACACTAAAAATGTGGAGGAGATCAAAGATGCTTTTGTGAATTTTTACCAAAAATTTTTCTCTTCCGAGCTTGATTGTAGGAATCGAAAAACCCTGAAGAAATGTCTGAACATGATCCCAAAGAAAATATCCAAAGAAGAGGCTAAAATGTTACATCAAACCCTTACTATTGAATAAATTGAAGAATCAATAAGGGAATCACCCAATGGTAAATCCTCAGGTCTTGATGAACTCTCGACAGAGTTCTACAAATAAAACTTTGAACGGATCAACATGGAACTTTTGGCTCTATAACAACATAATCAGGTCATGGGACTCTTGATGACCAATTTGATAATGCTTTAATTTCTAGTTTTTAAGTTTCTACAATCACTTTTTGTAATGTAAAGGCGATGTAAAAAGACTCTATATGCCAATGGCATTGTTAGTTTCTTAAGATCAATTATATTTCATTTTATTTTGATTCTTTAAAGACTCATTCTGTAGACATACACGGATCTATATCCAAAAGTTCACAAGGAAGAAAACAAATGAGAAGGTGATGCATGAGAATATTGGGATCTTGGAAACCTTGCATCAACCAAAAATATTTGCTTTCAGTTGTTATTATGTTATGCTTTCAGTCTGATGTTTCTGTTGGTGGTCGATCTATTGTTGTTCTTTTTGGTTGTGGTCATGATAGTATGTTCATGGCTTCGCGACGGACCATTTCCTATGATTAGACCTCATTTTATTTCATTGCGTGTGAGTTATTGCAGATTGTTTGCGAGATTGTATTGTTTTATATTGTGGTGACTAATCAAGAAAGTACTATCCAGGAAAGTGTTTTTTTTAGGCTTATTTCGGCTTATTTCTGGGTCGACATGTTCTAACCCTAAAGTGGCATAAAGATTGTATAAATTGTCTTAGGGTTAGGTTTTTATGTAATATATATTTTGATTAGCTTCTTATAGCGGAATTGAGTTGTAAGGGGATTGTGTATTGCGATCAGATTGTAATCACATGATAATATAAAGATTGGACTTGCTGTTTGGTGGATGTAGCCCAAGGATTGGGTGAACCACATTAAATCCTTGTGTATTGTGTTCTCTTCTGATTGGTTTTGTATTTTCTGATATTGGTTATATTTCTGCATGTAATTGTTAGATTTCAATCTTTTATTCCTAACATATTGTTCTTCATGTTACCAGTCTGTGGTTGGGTTTACGATCATTTTTTTGATCTACCGGTTGAATTTTTTAAGCACCATCATGCTAGCTCACATATACATTTGAGGTCAACCTTATTTTATATTAACAACTCTTATTATTTACTTTGGAGGTTGATCCATTTATTTTGGGTCCTGACCTAATTGTTGTAACATGTTTTCTTATTCTTAGAAAATGTGATCTTTTCTAGGATGACTGATGATTGTGATTGTTATTTACGCTTATGGACTTATTCCTAAGAGTTAAGAGAGTTTTCATAAGATTATCTAGTGCATCTTGGCTAGAGATTGTCTTGAGATTTCTAATCATAATAATGCATGTATGTCTGCCATGTGAGAATGCATGTTGCAGATCTATTGTAATTGATTAATCGGTGATAATTGAAGGTTGATCTATCATTTTCTCATTGTTTCCTTTGTTCTTGTTATTTTTGTTGTGTTGAGTTTTCTCCAAGGATCATACTAATATTTTGAGGTTTCTCCATCCTTGACTGCATCAAGTGGTATCAGAGAACGGTTTTGCATCCTTAGGGTTTGCTTGTGGGGTGGAGGTTGAGAGGATCTAACCTACAATGACTAAGAATTGTGAAAATGGCTAGAGAAATGCTAGAGGTGGATCACGACATGTAGATCCAAATATTTTGGATTTGTTGAGGCAAATATCTGCAAGATTAGAAGCAGTAGAGACAACCAATAGGAGAGGACAACATATAGAAGATGCAAGTGATGAAGGAGATTAACATAATCAAAATGAAGAAGTAGAAGGAGATAACCCTGAAGCACAACCTGAGTTGAATCAATGAGAGGAAATATTTATAAGGGCATTGACTAATGTTAATCGTAGACTTCATTTCAATCCACCTGATTATCATGGCAACCTAGATGCTGATGAGTTGATAGATTAGATCAAGAGATGTATGAGTATTTTGATCTTGAAGGAACTAATGAAGAAAGGAAAGTGAAGTATGCTTGCACCAAGTTAAAAGGACATGCATCCCTATGGTGGGAACATTTGCAAACAGATCGACAAAGAAGAGGTAAAGACAATACCAAATCTTGGGGTAGGATGGTGAAAAAATTAAAAGCTAAGTTTTTGGCATTTTTGGCTCAGGACTATCAAGTAAGTTTGTTTAGAAAGTTGTAGAACTTGAAGCAGAAAGATCTAAGTGTTAAGAGTTACACTGAATAATTCTACAATTTGAACATCAGATCTAGTCATGTAGATGATAAAGCTAAACAAGTTTCTTGCTACCTTAATGGTGTGAGGATGTGAATCCAAGATGAAGTCACTCTAGCGCGCCTTGGCTAGGGTTTGGAAGAGATTTATAATCGTAATCAGGCATGTATGTCTAGCATGTGAGATTGTATGTTGCAGATCTATTATAATTGATTAACTGAGGATAATTTGTTGGTGCCCAAAAACACTGAATTAAATTTCCTTTGGACTTGACAATCCAATGATGGGAAATCCAATTATTTTTGGCCAACTAACAGGAATGATCGATTATGATCCTCTTCCCCTACGCTTCTGGCTCTGCAGGACCAAGGCGGGTGAACCTTCACCTGAATAGGATTTTTATAGCAGATAACCTGTGTATGGAGCTCAAACTTTCGTCTCTCAAAGTATGGCAAAGTGCTATTAAGATCACAAAACTGAAAGTAATATATTATTCCAATATTTAAATATAATGTTGCAAGAAATTTAAAATGATTGATTGACTCAAGATATAAAATGGATAAAGTAAATGAATATAGTTGTTCAAAACTTTAAATAATGAAACTTTATACCATATTTCAATAAATAAGAAAGATCAGTGCTTTATCCAACTATGGGCAATATAGTCAATATTATTTCAATCTTGCGTTCAACTTCAGAGACAGTTTTGCAAACAAAACTTATCACCTTAAAGGTGTTATGAAATGCACATATAAACTAAAATAAGTTCAGATATATTTTAATTGGGTATTATTTCTCAAATGATGGACTGACTAACTAATGCCTTAATCAATAGAATTTAACCATGTGAAAATGAGAAAAAGCCAATTGATAATACAAAATATAAACCAAAATAGAGTATATGCGCATCAAACGATCACTTTAGGAATTTCTTATTGATTTATCTGAAGGACTGATTGTAAAATAATAAAGAAATAATTGCATACATGAAAGAAAAACCAAACTTATCTCTACTTACTTATGAAAATTGGTATATTGAATTCATCTGTGCAGCATTTGATCCAGCTATTTCCATTCCATCATTCTCCAAATTGATTCCATCTATTTTAGGTTTAATTGACTTAATATTTATATGTGTTTCAAAGGTTTCCTATGAAAGGTCGTACCTTTTCACAAAATCCTAATCCTACAACTAACCCTAAAAAATATAATAAATTATCCATGTAAAGG
>MU226229.1:516254-544953 GCA_018584345.1 Thuja plicata
AAAATATTTCACATTAGTAATTTAGGGTAATTTTAAATAATGCCTAAAAATTTATGTTAATAAAATCTAAATCACATCTTTAATGTAAAATCTTTTAAAAGCACATAAGGTAAAAGAAATGAGATAACATGATTTTCTCTATCACATAACTTGAAGAAAACATTTAGACTAATTGGTTAGAGGGGGAATGGGTAGGTAGGTAGGAAAAAAGGGATGGCTTGAGAGGTCGAGTGTTCAACTCCCGATCGCCACCCTTTTTCCCAACATTCCTATTATTCCTCTATAATTATTTTTATTTCAAAAAATATAAATGCATTTAGCACATTGAAATAAAATAATTAATTTTACTCATATAGTTTAACAAGGAAATAAATATAAAAATGAAATAATAATAAACACTTCCCTGAAAATTTTATGTAAATTTGGGGCTGAATTCTTAGGTGTCAACATAATTGAAGGTTGATCTCTCATTTTCTCATTGTTGGCTCATTATTATTGTTGTTTTTGTTATGTTGAGTTTGATTCAAGGATCAGACTGATCTTTTGAGGTTTCTCCATCCTTGACTGCATCAAGACATCAAGGATAGAGAAACCCCAAAAGATCAATATGATCCTTGCAGAAAACTCAACACAACATAAACAACAAGAACAACAAGCCAACAATGAGAAAATGAGAGATCAACCTTCAATTATCATCGGTCAAACAATTACAATAGATCTACAACATGCAGTCTCACGCGCTAGACATACATGCCTGATTATGATTAGAAATTTATTACAAATGCTGGTTATTTTTGGAGGACACTTTGAAAGAAGTTGAAAGCTGACTTGAAATTTATTTCTACTTTTCATCCACAAACTGATGGACAGACATAATTTGTGAACAGGAGTTTAGGGAACTTATTGAGGTGTTTAGCTAGAGATAATCTTAGAAATTGGGATTTAGTTTTACCTCAAGAAGAGTTTTCTTACAATAATTTAGTAAACAGGAGTACAGGGAAGACACCATTTGACGTGGTTATTGGTTTTAATCATAAGGGAGTGACAAAATAAAGGGATATCAGTCATGATGTTAAGAAGAGTTTTTAAAAAGAAGAGTTTGTTGAGGTTATGAAGTCATTGCATGAAGGAGTGAGACATCATTTGGAGGAAATGAACCTATTTTATAAGAGGAGATTTGACACGAAGAGAAGACATAAGGAATTTCAAGTGGGAGATGAAGTTATGGTGTCTTTGCAAAAGGGTAGATTTCCTATTGGTACTTATAATAAGTTGAAGATGAAGAAGTTTGGTCCTTGTAGGATCTTGATAAGATTTGAATCATGGAATGCATATGAAGTGGAGCTACCAAAGGACATAGATATATCACCGATCTTCAATGTTGTTTATTTGTATGAGTACCATGAATTAGGTTGCAATGGTATTAATGAGTTAGAGGTTCGACAACTGTATCCTAAGAAGCAATTGGAACAAATAGAGAAGCTTTTGGATAGTAGAGTTGGTTTGAGTACAAAACGTAAGCAGTATATTGAATATCTTGTCAAGTGGAATGATAGACCAGTGGAAGATTATTCATAGATTTCTCAGGCTGAGGTTGACAAATTTGGTTTTCTTTTGGCCCCGATAAAGTGAGGTGCTCACTTTTCAATTACCTCGAGTGTTTGATGCAGGAGCATCTTGGGATCTTGGCAATATATCATGAACCAAAAACATTTTCTTTCAATTGTTAGTTTGTTATGCTTTCAGTCTGGTGTTTCTATTGGTGGTCGATCTATTGTTGTTATTTTTGCTTGTGGTCGTGACAATGTATTTGTGGCTTTGTGATGGATCATTTCCTATGATCAAACCTCATTTGGCTTCATCATGTGTGAGTTATTGAAGATTCTTTGCAAGACTGTACTATTCTTCATGTTACCGATCTGTGGTTGGGTTTCCTATCATTTTCCTAATCTATTAGTTGGATTTTCTGAGCATGATAGTGCCAACTCACTTATACATTTGAGAATGACCTTATTGTATGATCACATCTCTTATTGTTTGCATTGGAGGTTGATCCAATTATTTAGGGTCCTGAACTATTGTAACATATTTTCTTATTTTTGGAAAATGTAATATTTTCTAATACGACCGATGATTGTGATTTCTATTTAACCTTATGGACTTATTCCTAAGGGATAAGAGATTTTTCATAAGATTATTTAGCGCAGCTTGACTAGGGTTTCTAAGAGATTTCTTATCATAATCAGGTATGTATATCTGGCATGTGAGACTACATGTTGCAAATCTATTGTAATTGATTGACTGATGATAATCGAAGGTTGATCTCTCATTTTCTCGTTGTTGGCTTATTGTTCTTGTTGTTTCTGTTGTGTTGAGTTTGTTGCAAGGATCGTACTGATCTTTTGAGGTTTCTCCATCCTTGACTACATTAGAAGGGCACTACAAAGATTGTGGTTGATCATGATAATTTCTCCATTATGAGAAAATTTCAAACACTTATAGATATGACACTAGTACAAAAACAACAATATGTGACTAAATAAACTACTAACAATTACATATAAATGACTAAACTTAGTAACATGACTATTAGTAGTTTATTTGTAGTCATTTGTAATGCAGCCAAATTTATGACTAAACTAAATATAGTCATTTATTTAGTCATTGATTTGGTCATTGATTTAGTTGTTAATTTAATCATTGATTTAGTCATGGTAGTGATTTGTTTAGTCATATATTTAGTCATTAATTTAGTCATATATTTAGTCATTCATTTAGTCATATATTTAGTTATATTAGGGCAATGACGGAATCAAACCATCATCCTCCTACTTGTAAAGCAAGTGTTCTTTCATTGAGCTAGTACCCTTTAAAGAATAATAATACCATGTATACTAGTACTTTCCATTAAACATGATAACAAAGAAAGTATATAGAAAATAAAGTACAAAAACAACAAAAAGCTCAATTAATCATTTATCAAGCAATCTACACATTTAAAAGAAGAAAAGATAGCATTATGCCAATAGAAGCATATCTTATATATGAAAAAGTTTCTTGATTGCAATAGTAAACTAGGATCCAAGTGGATCTAGGCAGGGGGAGCAAATGGCTAACTAACAAGCAAGTCAATCGAGCTAATGTTCAGGGATAATCAACTCTTTTGTAATATACACATGAGAATGTAATAGAAAATTCTTTGATTTTTCATACTCGTCCTTGATTTTTGTAGCACTACTAAGTTCTTGATTTTTTACTACAACCTCAATTTCTTCATATAAGCCCCCTATCTCAAATGAAACTTTTAACAACTCCATTGGCATTGACTCCATTTGAATTAAAAGATGTTATCATTAGAAGACAATATGTATAGCCACTACCAGTCAACATTGTATCAAATTTACTGAAAGTATTAGAAAACAACCAAATTTCTTAACAATAAGAATATGTTTTTTCCTATTTGTCAAAAGAAAATGCATGAGTAGATGCCTGCATATATCAGGCATGTGCTAGAAAAGAAATAATGTGGTTGTTGACAAGATTTAATTTAAGTAGAATGCAATCCCTATGAGGAAAAGACTGGATTCCATTCCTGCAGATGAGATCTGGCAAAGTGAAATAAATTATATATAATTATCTTGCAAGGGTTGAGTTGATCCTTGGTGATCTTCCTATGTAGTAGCAAAGCATTACTAGAAGTTGCTTACTTACTTAGCATGAGGAGAATATGCCCACCAACCTTGTCCATTGGCCATGCAATGAATCTAGTCATTAGAACCTATGTGACATCATTATACAAGATCAGGGCTTTAAGTTACAAATTTTAAAATTTTAAAATAAAAATTATAAAGGATTTATTCCATATATTTTATCAAACAAATAGTTGAAGTAATTATATCTTATAACTTCATAATCACCTACACTCCAGCCAGTCCAAGGGATGCAACCTCGACATCTGAGATTCCTGTTGAATTTATTATAAATTACCAATTAGTTACCTTTTTCATCCTGCAATAGGAATTCATTTCCCAAGTAGATCTCACATCTCTTACAAGACACACATCTTCAACTTAAAAATCTCACCCATCTACAAATATGTAACTACCCTTTATTTTCCTTGTTTTCTAGGCATAGCACTTCCTTATTATAATTTAATGTACTTTTGAAACCCATGGTCGTACTTTTTTCATCAGTATACATTAACTTGATTTATTTATTTCTTTTCCACCAGATCTTGTGCACTTTGTAGAGAGTGCAATGCATGGGTTATAACATGTTAGTATATGGAATACTATTGATTGCTAGAAAAATCAAGGGAGTCTAAACAAATTAGCTCAGCAACAAATTTGAAAATGGAAGTATTGTAGAACATAATGCTACTTGTTCCTGTCAGTTGTTGTAATACAAGCAGCCTAATGCCAATCTAATGATAAATATTTTGAAACAATAAGACTCTTATATCATAGATGTTCAACTATAAAGCATTTTAAGTAACCTGTTAGTACACATAAATCAAACAAGGTCTAAAAAGATAATCATTAGAACACACAGATGAATCAATTCTAAAATAGGAAAATCAGATGTTTGAAAGCATGAATAAATTTGAAATCTACTTTGGTAAATAAATTATAGAGAAGATGCAAGTCTAGTAGAGATTAGTAGTAAGGTGGGCAGTAGAATTTGCAATGACAATGTGAATCACTTAGCCACAATTTAGTGTAATAGAACTTGAAGAAAATCAATCAAAGGAATTTGGTGGATCATGGATTTGCAGGTGTTTGGAACAAATGGTTTAGTTTAGAAGCTAATGTGGTTAAGAAATGGAAAGACACGCATATGTGAATCAAAGTGAGCATAGAAGTATAATGACAATACACTTTCACTAAAGGATGCATTTCATTTGATTCCCCAGAAATCTTGCATCGTGAAAATACTAATCAATATTGTAATTCTAAAGATATTCCTATTATTTATAAATTCAACAAGGAGACTACATGGAGTTTGAAATGTTGAACTAGAATTGGCAGAGGATACACAAAGGTCCCCCATAAGGGGAAGGGTTGATGGATGACCAAATACCACATTGAATTTTGGCCTAAGTGTTGGTGACCAGAAGTGTTGGACAAATATCACCATAGCGATGGGGTCCTCCACTGTGATCCCACTGGTTCAAAGTTCCAGTCAAAAGTGATTACCGATAATAAAAAACATCATATGCTTCAATTCATTGAAATATACTTTCCCATCAGAGTTAATATCAAATTTTTTTATTATATTCTCACAAACTGAAATACCTCTTCCTTCCTTGATTCCCAGAGAATGCAAAATCTATTGTAGTTCAGAAGCACAAATATACCCATCTCCATCTTATTCAAACATATTAAAGACCTCCATTAATTCATCACCATCCTCATCCTCCACACATCCTCTATGATACTCATCCCATAAGCTATTATAGAGGACAAAAAACTCATCAAACCCTAAAAACTCTGGTGTAATATACACATGTTCTGAGTTGACAATCAATCCCAGATTCTCCAATATGCATCTAATATCCTCACTATTGATCAAACCATCAAAATTTTATGGAGTGAATCCACGTGGTGTAAAATTGAATCTAAAAATTCAAACTCCCTCTTGTTGTGCATTAGGTATTGAATAGAAGGGAATCTAAAATTAGAAAACAAGTAAATGTGTTTAACGTAGGGGTGAGGGGAGGTGTGTATAGAAACGGTTTGGAGTGGGCTGTATTTATTTTTTTTAGGCTTTTTTTCTTGAAATTGTGTGGGGAAGAGTGGATTTTTGAAGTTTTTGGGCTGAGAGCTTTGGGTGCGTGAGTTTTTATTTTTATGTTGTGGGAGGTGTGGGAGGTCTGATCAAAGGGGTGAGTGGTATTTTGGTGTATGTTTTTAATTGACTATAATAAAATGAGAATATTGTAAAGTGGATCCAATAGGATCTTGACATTTTTTAATGCAAGTTTGTTTGTTGTTTCAATAATAAATTCTGAAGATCGTTGAATTAGTCTGTTGTTTATTTCCTTGTATTTTGTTATTGTTTATTTTATATTTGTATGTATTTTGAGTGTTGATTAAGATGGGTGAGAAGGGGGGTGTATTACCCTCTTCATCAGCATCCCTATCAAACATACAAAACACTCTCTGTAAGTACTCCATAAGAAGACACAGTACAAGCCTCTCTTCTAATTCAAAACATATAACTTATTCTTCAACAATCTGCTCCTCTACCTTACGGGCATTGTAATTTGATATTTTTAAGACCGTAGTAAAATGGAATTTCAATAGAGAATTAAGCTTAGGGTGATTTATAAACCACACTAAGAATCCAATCCATGCCTTCAACCTCTGGATTGCTCCATGGATGAGACTATAACAACCCATCTATTCAAACTTGAAAATTGCTCAATAAGGATAATCTTATATTGAGACTTTACACTTGATTTTTATACACCAATCTTAACTAGGTCTCAAAACCCTAAAAAAATTATGGGTATATATACATTATCGGGCAATGGTATTAAAAGAAAATTATAGAGAATTGTTAATAATAACTGAGAGGGGGGGGGGGGGGAATCAGTGGNATTGTTAATAATAACTGAGAGGGGGGGGGGGGTGAATCAGTGGCCTCAAAAATTAATCCTTAAATCAACCCTTAAAACTTATAACCACAAATTATGTCTCAAGTTATTTTTTGTCCTACAAGATGAATGCCTTGAAATACTTATATCAATTTTCTACTTGTCGAATTACTTTGTAAATCTCTCTTCAGTATGATTACCGATAAGCAGTTAACTATTTACCAAAACATAGTAAATATGCAGAGTATACCGATAAATCCAGAATTGCATATGTGAAATGTAAAACAGTAAAGTAATGAAACATAAACACATAACACATGGATTTTTAACGTGGAAACCCTGTTAAGGGAAAAACCACTGGGATCGGTACCCCAAATTTTCACTTTTCTGAAGTGAGCTTTGTTAGGAGCCAACCCTGTTAAAGGTTACAAACACACTGTTAGGTGTGACCTTGTTAGAGGATTTAAAAGATAGTTTGTCACCTAGTATCTGGCATCTAATGCTACCATCCTTGATCAAACACTCACTTGGCCTGTCAATAGGTATCAAGCATATCTAATGCTACTTTTATGATCAAACATTTTGATACTCCTTGGGATGTATATCAATTGTAAAAGACTTTTAAGTCCTGCTCGATTAAGAGACTTGATGCTTCAATGGTTAAACTAAAACCCTAATCATTTGTTCATACATACAACTCAATTACATATTTTTAGATCTATTATAAGTCCATTACCTCTCTGATCAATATAATCAATCTTATACCTTTGCTCCACACTGTGATGTTGTCTCACTATTCGTCGGTGTTTGCAGAATCTAGCTCTTTCCTCAGCTCGTTGATCAGGACTGAATGAAGACTTCTTCTCCTTCAGATTTTATTTTGCATCTTTCCTCTTCTCTTTTTCTCCCCACACACCCCATTCGTAATGAATTGGGTTTGTCTCTATATAGACATGATTTCCCCTTTTCTTGGCTTTCTTGATTCTTGGTGTGATCCACAATTCTCGCCAATAGATTTAAAGAAAACTCTTGTTTTATCTCAAAGAGATCTTCTTGCCAACTGGACAAATCAGCTTTAAATCAATTACTTAGCTTTGTCTTTATCTGGATGATTAAAACAATGATAAGTATCCGTTAAGTCTATTTATAGCTCTTGACAGCTAAGCACTTTGTCATTTCTGAACTCTCTATTTTGTCGGTCAACACTTCAGTTAGTCATCAGTGATAACTGACTGTTCCATCGGTGTGACTTCAGTCGTCATCAAGATCTTCATCCTTGTCTTTTCCGTCGAGTAACACTGTGATTCTGCTCTTTTACTCTGACCGTCGGCGTGCACTCCATCGGTGTATATAGTCACTTAGTGAATACTTGACTGTTATGCATTAATGATAGCATAGCCTTTGATTCATTGGTTCTTTGAAGTCTTTGGTAGTATTTCCATGACCATGCAAATTACATCAAGTTGACATCAATGACAATACAATACATTAACTAATTTAATGCCTTGCATGATCATCAACTTAACATCTTCAAACATTCAATCAGTTACATGTTATCAAGAATGTCCCACACTAAAGGGACTTCTAATCCCACTTGGTTTCTTTATTATGATTCTATAGTAATTCCAAGTGGAAATCCAAAAATATATTAAGCCTGTAATCTTCTAGGTAATAGCTAGAGGCAAGCTACAAACTATTTTTTCTCAAAAATCCATATCCCATTTCATTTCAAGTAGTAAACAATAGTATTTTATCTTCAAAAAGCCCTAAAATTCTCATAGCAACTGGTGCAAGGCACCTCCCTATGTGATGTTTTGATGTTGTTTAGGGTTGGATTATGAGTTTGTGTGTGTGTGTGTTAGAATAAGTTCCAAAATGTTGGAAGCAATGTTAGTTTAACTTCATGTTTGTAAGGGCCTTAGTGCTCATTAGGTGTTTTGGATCATTTTGGCTTCAAATTGTGAAAAGTTGTCATTTTAGTACAAAATGGGTTAGAGGTATGTTTTAGGACCCTACATATTTTATTTAGGGTCTTGGGAGTCAACATCAATCATCAAGTTGACAAGGAAAGTCAAAATGCATCAAAATGCAAAAAGTTGCTCAAGCAACTTTTGCAAGAAATGACAAAATGTGGTTAGAACTAATTGTAACTACCCATGCTTGATATATGAGCATGGGATTGATGTTTTGGAGAGGTTAATGAGATTTTGTATTGAGACACTTAATTCTGACACCCTTGTACGGATAATTGTATCCATTTTTGTGTAATCGACATTATTTCTTTGCTTCTGTACGGCTGTGTATGGATTGGCATAGGTGATCGGGCTCCATGTTAGTGTAGTGTTTTCTTTCAACTTCCATATGTAATAGTTTTTTTTTTTTTAAGTTCAGTAGGTGTTAAGTTCTAAGTTTTTAAAGGTCACTGGTCTGACAGAGACAAAAATAGTGCTACCTAGTTAGAAATGGCTCTAACATAAAATCCTTCCAGTGGAATTGTCTGAAACCATGGGGGAAGTAGGGTTAGGGTCTGTAGATAGGTTTTATGTTTTCTTTTTGGTTGTTTCAATGGATTTCATAGGCCAGAAGTGAAGCCCTATGGCTGACTGGTGAAACCAGGTGAGCCAAGATAGGGAGAAGAATGAATTTGATTGAGCACCCATGACCTTTTGGGGAAGACTTAGTGGCATTTCCAGATGCACCAGATAGTCTCATAAAAGGATTTGAAGGTGGCAGGAGGATAATCCAAGATTGGAGACAAGTTTGTCAATTATTCATGCTGATTGGTCCAGAGGCCTAATTAATAGGCTATAATCTAGGGCCTGCAATAAAGTTGGGTTTTGGGTGCTTCCAGAGGTCAGGGTTTTGGATTCTGACAGGGTTGGGTGATTTATTGAATATTTTCAAGTTTTTTTGGGGGGTCACTTGGAGATTGTGTGAGCATTTGGCCAAATTTGCTGGAAATAGGCCTACTAGGAAATAGGCAATTAGGCCTCCTAGTGAAATAATGACCAATTGGATTGGTAAAGTGTCTTGATGTATTGGGATGATTGTAGAATGACCTAGAATGGGTTAAGAAGGGTGTTGAGAGTCTTGGTGAATTTGTGTGAAGATCCTAGGTAGAGGATTGGCATTCTAGGTAGAGTTCTAGTGGGAAAAACTAGGCTTTTGGTTAACTAGTTGGACTAGTTAGGCCTAGAAATCTTGGAGTCTTCAAAGTACCAACTATAACTTGGAGGAGAAATTGGTAAAGAGGGTCTTGGAGGTCCTAAAAGAAGGAATATACAACAAGGAACAACCATTGGATGGTTGAGTTAGTCATTTAAGCAACTTGGAGTGGAGAAAAGCCTAGAGTATCAAACCCTCTGCATCAGAGTGGTATTAGAGCTGGAATAGCTTGAAGATTGTGTATGTATGAAGGGGAGGAGAGTCAAGAGATTGAAAACATGCCTCCTAAGGCAATGAGTAGGGATGCCATAGTGGAATTGGTTCAAGGGCTCTTAGAGAAGGCTAGTGTGTCCGAGACAAAGGGGAAAAAGAAGATCATAGAATGGGGAGATGAAAGTGATAGAGATGAAAGTCAAATAGAAGAGTCATCAAACAAAGGGAAAGAACCTGAGATAGACAAAGAACAAAAGGTATTTTTAGATGCCTTCAATTCATTAAACAAGGATAGCATGGAACACATACCATATTACTATGGCAGCCTGAATGGAGAATAGTTGTTGGATTGGCTTGAAGCCATTGACAACCAATTTGATTACAAAGAAGTCTCAGAGGAGAAGAGAGTCAGTTATGCTAAGGCTAGACTCAAGGGATCTACATTGGTGTGGTGGAACATGATGCAGGATGAGAGGTTAAGCAGTGGAAAGAAAAAGATTGTTTCTTGGGAGAGGATGAAAATCAGATTAAGGGCACAATTCTTGTCTACTAATTATGAAATCCAAATATATCAAAAGCTACATAATCTAAGAGAAAAATAAATGTCAGTGAGTACTTACACAGAGGAGTTCCATAAACTAAGCCTAAGGGCTAGGAGGCAAGAAGATGAAATGGAGAAGGTAGCCAAGTACCTTAATGGGTTAAGGCAAGGGATACAAGATGAGATCAGCATGATGGCTCCTGACAGTATGCACAAATGTTTCCAATTAGCCTTAAGAGCAGAGGACAAGGCTAGAATAAGGAATTGCTTCCATCAAAGAGGAAGAGGTGGCAGAAATAATAGAGGTTTCCAGAGAGGCAGGGGTAACTTTGGTAGAGGACAGAGCTCTAATAGACAAGAAGACAATTGGTCTATGGAGAGTAGTGGAGGAAACCAGTATAGAGGATCTTTCCAAAGGGGAGGATATATAGGTAGAGGACCACCAAGAGGTAGGTTCTAACCCCAAGGGAGATCTAATTTAGTTTTCACTGGCAGATGCTATAACTGTAACCAAGTGGGTCACACAATGGGCAAGTGTCCTGAAAAGACTTCCTAATCTTCAATGGGGGATAGAAGGAATCAATTGATACAAGAGGATGACACTCAAAGTGTTGCTTCTCTCATCTCCAAGGCATGGCCAGTATTGGATGGAGAGAACTTGATGTTAAGGAGGACCTTGTTGAAAGTGCCTAGCACTATAGAGCCACCACATAGGAAGAAATTGTTTAAAACAACTTGTAGGTCTCATGGGAAGATTTGCAAAGTGATAGTGGACTCTGGATCCACTGAAAACATAGTATCCACAGAGATGGTGAAAAAATCAAAGTTGAGAAGGATACCTCATACCACACCCTATAAGGTTTCTTGGTTGAATAAGGGTCAACAAATAGTGTTAGATGAACAAACCTTGGTAGAGTTTGAGATTGAAGAGTATAAGGACAAGGTCCTATGTGACATACTACCTATGGATGCATGCCATCTTATCCTAGGATGTTCATGGCAGTATGATGTCAAAGCAATACATGATGGAGAGAAGAACAATTATGTCATCACCAAGCTAGGAAAGAAGTTCCAAATGGATCCATTGCAAGAACCCAATGAAGAGAAGTATGTGGGGAAAAGTGTGATGTTATTGAGTGGGAAAGAGTTTCTAAAGGCCATGAAGAAGGAAAAAGGAGTCTGTTGTGTAGTAGTGATAAAACCAAAGGAGGGAACTAAGGAGAAAATTAGTTTGCCACCAGAGATACAAACATTGCTGGAGAAGTACCATGACATAGTAGATAATGGTTTTCCAAGGGCATTACCACCTATGAGGGAAGTGATTCATCAGATTGACCTCATTTCTGGAGCAAATTTGCCTAAATAAGCAACTTATAAGATGACACCAAGTCAGAATGCAGAGATAGCAAAACAGATTCAAGATTTTTTGGATAAGGTGTTAATAAGGAAGAGTTTGAGCCCATGTGTTGTGCCAATAGTACTTGCACCTAAGAAGGATGGAAAAGGGAGGATGTGTATAGACTCTAGGGCTATAAACAAGATCACAATCAGATATAGATTCCCAATGCCCCAGATAGAAGATTTGTTGGACAATTTAGGAGGTTCTTGTTACTTTTCTAAGGTGGACTTGAATTCAGGGTATCATCAGATAAGAGTGAGACATGGTGATGAGTGGAAGATAGATTTTAAGACTAATGAGGGTCTGTATGAGTGGATATTAATTCCCTTTGGCCTAAGTAATGCACCTAGCACATTCACGAGACTCGTGAATGAAGTGCTAGTAGAGTTCATTGGTAAGTTTGTAATAGTTTACCTTGATGATATTTTGTTCTTTAGCAGGTCCAAGGAGGAGCACATGAAGCATTTGGAGATGGTCTTAAGGAAGCTACATCAAGAGAAGTTGATGATAAATCAAGAAAAGTGCGAGTTTCTCAAAAGTGAACTAGTTTACCTTGGTTTTGTGGTTGCTAATGGATGTATGAAGATGAACCCTGATAAAGTTAAGTCCATTTTGGAATGGCCTACACCTAGGTCCATAGGGGATGTTAGGAGTTTCCATGGGTTGACCTCCTACTATAGGAAGTTTGTGAGAAATTTTAGTCATGTGTGTGCCCCTATACTTAACACCATAAAAGGTGGAATCAAATGTAAGTTTGAATGGACAGTGGCAGCAAACCAAAGGTTTAAAATGTTAAAGAAAAGGATTGTAGAACTACCTACTCTTAGGTTTCCTAACTTCAATCAACTCTTTTTGGTAGAGTGTGATGCTAGAAAGTTGGCTATTGGAGCAGTGTTAAGCCAAGAAGGACACCCTGTGGATTTCTTCTCTAAAAAGTTGAATGAGGCTAAAAAAAAAGTACTCCACATATGATTTGGAGTTATATGCTATGGTTCAAGCCCTCAAGAAGTGGAGGCACTACCTACTACCTAGGGATTTTGTGGTCTACACTGACAACCATGCCCTAAGTTTCCTAAATAGACAAGAAAAACTAAATCAGAGGCACATGAAGTGGGTAGAATCATTGCAGACTTATACATTTGTTATTAAGCATAAGAAGGGGGTTAGAAACAAGGTTGCAGATGCTCTTAGTAGGAGAGTACTCACAATCCAAGAGGTACAACTACAAAGTGTAGGAATGGATGATTTGAAGGACCTCTGCAAGGAGGACAAAGATTTCAGAGAAGCCTATGAAGCATGTGTGAAGTTTCAGCAGGGGTTCAAGGTAGATTTCAGTGAGTTTGTATTGCAAGAAGGCCTATTGTTTAAAGGTCACCTTATGTGTATACCTCAGTGTTCAATGAGGGAAAACATTGTGAAGGAGAAACACCAAGGGAGCTTGGGAGGCCACTTTGGAGTGGATAAAACATTGGAGCAAGTACATAGGCATTACTATTGGCCTAAGATGAGTCAGATGTTAGGAGATTTGTAGAATAATGTCAGATTTTTCAGAGTGCAAAGGGACAAAGCAACAACAGTGGGTTGTATCAACCTTTATCTATACCCGAAAGGCCTTGGGAGTGCCTTAGTATGGATTTTGTTTTGGGTTTACCAAAGACACCTAGGGGTCATGACAGTGTGTTTGTGGTGGTAGACCATTTTAGCAAGATGGAACACTTAATTCCATGCAAGAAAACAAATGATGCTTCTCAAATTGTAGGTCTATTCTTTAGGGATATTGTGAGGATCCATGGATTGCCCCTGAATATTGTAAGCGACAGGGATAGTAAGTTTGTAGGTCACTTTTGGAGGACCTTATGGAAGATCCTTGGAACAAATTTGTCTTTCTCTTAAGCCTATCATCCACAATCAGATGGGAAAATAGAAGTAGTGAATAGGTCACTTGGAAATTTGCTGAGGTGTCTAACCAAACAACATGGTCAATCGTGGGATCACATCATAGGGCAGGCAAAATTTGCATATAATGACTCCATTAATAGGAGTACAGGGAAGATCCCCTTTGAAATAGTATATGGGGTCAATCCTAGAGGGATATTAGAGTTGAGGGATCTCAGTTTGAAGGACAAGAGGAGTGCTCAAGGAGAGCCATTTACTGAACAGATGAAGGAGCTACATGATCAAGTCAATAAGACTTTGACAAAGCAAGTGGAGAAGTACAAATCCAAAGCTGGTCAAACTAGAAGAGACTTGAAGTTAAAGGTTGGGGATCTAGTACTAGCCTATCTTAGGAAGGAAAGGCTACCCAAGGGTCAGCCTAATAAACTAATGATGAAAAAAGATAGGACCTTTGAAGATTTTGCACAAGTATGGCAAGAATACCTATGAGGTGGAGTTACCTCCTGATTTGGGGATCGCACCCATTTTTAATGTTTGTGACATGTATCCCTATAAGGGACCAACACCAAACATAGGTCAATCCACTCTTGCAGATTTAGAGGATGATGATTGGGTGAAAGATTTGCCTACCCCAAAGCCATTGCAATTGGAAAGTGTCTTGTAATCTAAAGTGATAAAGAAGACAAGGAAGGGTAACTACAAGGAGTACCTCATCAAGTGGAAGGGACTACCTGAAGCTGAGGCCACTTGGATGATAGAGCTAGATATTCTGAAACATGGGGTCACCATTGAAGACCTCCTAACTCAAGGGATTTGAGTTATTTTGTCCAAGGTAGTATGGTGCATGACACCTCCCTATGTGATGTTTTGATGTTGTTTATGGTTGGATTAGGATTTTGTGTGTGTGTTAGAATAAGTTACAAAATGTTGGAAGCAATATTATTTTAACTTCATGTTTGTAAGGGCCTTAGTGCTCATTAGGTGTTTTGGATTATTTTGGCTTCAAATTGTGAAAAGTTGCCATTTTAATGCAACATGGGTTAGAGGTATGTTTTAGGACCCTACATATCCTATTTAGGGTCTTGGGAGTCAGCATCAATCATCGAGTTGACAAGGAAAGTCAAAATGCATCAAAATGCAAAAAGTTGCTAGCAACTTTGAAAGTTGCTCGAGCAACTTTTGCAAGAAATGACAAAATGTGGTTAGAACTGATTGTAACTACACATGATCATTATATGAGCATGGGATCAATGTTTTGGAGAGGTTAATGAGATTTTGGATTGAGACACTTAATTCTGACACCCTTTTATGGATGATTGTATCCATTTTTATGTAATCTGCATTGTTTCTTTGCTTCTATACGGCTATGTACGGATTGGCATAGGTGATCAAGCTCCATGTTAGTGTAGTTTTTTCTTTCAGATTCCATATGCAATAGGTAGTTTGTTTTGAAGTTCAGTAGGTGTTAATTTCCAAGTTTTTAAAGGTCACTGGTCTGACAGAGACAAAAACAGTGCTACCTAGTTAGAAATGGCTCTAACCTAAAATCCCTCCCATGGAATTATCTGAAACCATGGGGGAAGTAGGGCTAGGTTATGTAGATAGGTTTTATGTTTTCTTTTTGGTTGTTTCAATGGATTTCATAGGCTAGAAGTGAATCCCTATGACTGACTGGTGAAACCAGGTGAGCCGTGATAGGGAGAAGAACGAATTTGATTGAGCACCCATGACCTTTTGGGGAAGATTTAGTGGCATTTCCAGATGCACCAGATAGTCTCCTAAAAGGATTTGAAGGTGGCAGGAGGATAATCCAATATTGGAGACAAGTTTGTCAATTATTCAATCTGACTGGTCTAGAGGCCTAATTAATAGGCTATAATCTAGGGCCTGCAAGAAAGTTGGGTTTTGGGTGCTTCTAGAGGTCAAGGTTTTGGATTCTGACAGGGTTGGGTGATGTCTTGAAGATTTTAAATTTTTTTTGTGGGGTCACTTGGAGATTGTGTGAGCATTTGGCCAAATTCGGTGGAAATAGGCCTACTAGGAATTAGGCAATTAGGCCTCCTAGTGAAATAGTGACCAATTGGATTGGTAAAGTGTCTTGATGTATTGGAATGATTGTAGAATGACCTAGAATGGGTCAAGAAGGGTGTTGAGAGTCTTGGTGAATGTTTGGTAAGATCCTAGGCAGAGGATTGGCATTCTAGGTGGAGTTCTAGTGCGAAAAACTAGGCTTTTGGTTAACTAGTTGGACTAGTTAGGCCTAGAAATCTTGGAGTCTTCAAAGTACCAACTATACCTTGGAGGATAAGTTAGTAAAGAGGGTCTTGGAGGTCCTAAAAGAAGGAAGATCCAACAAGGAACAACCATTAGATGGTTGGGTTAGTCATTTAAGCAACTTGGAGTGGAGAAAAGCCTAGAGTATCAAACCCTCTACATCAGCAACCCACAAACCATATCAAGTAGGAGAAAAAAAATGTAGCTAAAACATCATCAGAGTAGCTACCCATGAAATATGAGAGCTTATATATGATTACCTTATACAAGCGATTTGTATCGTCGCTAGAAATCTCTATGAAAAATGTCCTCAATTTCAACAGATCACCTACAGAGCCCTTCATGATTTCCCAAAAAAAAAACTGAAATATGCAGTCGCAACAAAAAAAATTTAAAAAAAACTTCATTCCCACAATTCCATGAAGACAACATGCATATTTGCATTCATTGGTCTTGCTGTGTCACATTGATGATGATCACGAGAAAATTTTTGAACTAGTCGCTTACATGTTAGGAACCAAATGTGCATTTTTTGGTATAGGATCAAACCAATACTATAATGTTAACTACATGGGTATAGGATCTACACATTTATGCTCATGAAAAGCTAAAATGTAAACGCCCCCAAGTTGATTGTCACATGACCCAATGTGTGGAAAGATTTTCAATGACTACACAATCTGGTGTGTGTAAAGAAAATTAATAACCATGTCTATCTTGAGATGGGATAGCCATTTAGGGCCCGTTTGGTGCATGAAATTAATTTATCCAGAATAGGCCTATTCTAGAATTAGGACCTATTCTCGGATTAATTAATCCAAAAAATGAAAGCTGGAATAAGGTTGGACCTGTTTGGTGCACCCAGAAGATGACTGGGAATTAATCTATTCTGTGTTTGGATCCCATAATGTGGAATTGGAATAAGAATTATTTTTCATTTTTTTAATTAATTTGAACGATATGTATTTTTAACTTATTAAAAATTTATAATTATTAAAAAAAATTCTTACAAATTTTAATTTTTGAACTTATCATTTTTGTTGCTGGTTTTTTAATTAAAATATACATGTATTTTTAACTTATATATTTTTTAATTAAACTATATATTATTAACTTTAAAAAAATAAGATTATAAAAAAAAAAAATTCTTGATCGGTTCAAATTTTAATTTTTGAATTATTAACTTTAAACGAAAATTAAAAAATTATTTAAAAAAAATATATAATAAAATAATAATAACAATAATAATTTTCCCACAAAACCTAAACAATCGTTCACGCACCGACCCGACGACTTATATTTTTATTTAATTTCGAATCCATGAATAGCTTATTTCGAATCCACGAATAGCTTATTCTGGAATAAGAAATGAATTCCAGGTATTTTTTTGAATTAATTAATCCAAGCATTGGCCCAAATAGGGATTAATTTGTAATTCAAGAATTCAAAAAATGGCCACAAACGGTGAATTACTTTATTCTTGCATTAAATAATGACTATTCCAGGTTAATACCAGGAACCAAACGGGCCCTTAGAGAATGAAAACAATCTTGTTGTGTTACAATTGATCAGGTGAAGGTTGATTTAATCTTAAAAGTTAGGCTTAGCTTGATTTCCATTTTAAAGATAATAAAACAAAAAGAAAACGCAATAAAATAACTGCAAAATATTAGAGAAAAAAAAACATCATGGTGCCAACCAGTACTTTAGAACTAGCTCTAATTCTTTAATTGCTAGTTCTTGAATATAAAGAAAATGACCTTTTGTTTAGGTTAGGTTTCGTACGACTTGCATCTGAAAATCTATGAAATCTATAAAAATGTTAAGAGAACGTACAATTTTACCATCAATTTATTGAGTGCCATGATTTCTATTTTTGTTTGTGATGAATCGTAGCAGGAGGAGAATGGCACTCACAATCGTCCTGCATAAAGTTTAAATGACTGTGAATCATTCAAAATCTTTCTAGACTATAGAAAATCCCCATTCAATGTGTTAGAATTTTTGTGAATTGAGAGACAACAAAGCCAAATCTTCAGAAAACATTTAAGACAAATGTGGGAATATCTACAATTTAAGTGACATATCTGCACAAATTAAGTGACATAGTGTTCGATGAGATCACAAATCAGATTATTCTTATGAGTCAAGAGGCAAATAGAATGAATGTTGAGCTCATTAAAAGAATAGAAGCTATCAATGAGCTAAGGGATGAGAATGAAAAGTTGAAACATGAAATAAGAATTCAGCAGAAGCATAATGAAATTATCAAGAAAGATGAAGAAAGCAATAAAAGAATGGATGATTTTCTTGAAGGACAACGAAGAATCAACAACAACATCAGTCTAGGCTTTACCGAGAATGGAGAATCGCCCAATCAAGATGATCCAAAGAATGTCTATGCAAATCCAAGACCTAGAAAGCTGACATGCAATCACTGTGGAAAGCAAGGCCACACATCAAATATATGCAGAGGCAAAATGAAAGGTATTCCTAAATCCACATCTTCATTCATAGGATTTTGTTATAAATGTAACAAGAAAGGACATAAAGCTTATGAATGTAAGTATGAGATGAAACAACCAAAGAAGGAAACCTACATGGACAAATACTGTCCTACTTGCAAAATGAATGGGCACACAATTCTTGAATGCTGGAAAAATAAAAGGCAAGCATGGAATCCTAAAGGTCAAGAAACTCCCTATCAACCGAAAAGAGTCGGTAACCAGTATGTATGGTATTACAACACTTGGACAAATTGTATAGCATGTGGAATATTTGGTCACATTGCTGCAAACTATATGAGACAGTGGACTAGAAAGTATAGAGGTTGGACTAACCCCAGAATGGCATGCTTACACTGTCATAAAGTTGGTCATCTCAGGAAAGACTACAGAGATCGAATGACATAGACCAACACATATCCCAATGGAAACACCATTGAAGATGATGAGACCATTTACTGTCTCTATTATATTAATCTTTATACTCTATTTTTAAGTATTACCAAAACATTTGTGGACTTATAATTAGTTGAACTTGTGTCAAAGTATAGTTAGAACCGTCAAACCCATGGGTAGATAATTATGTCATGTTTTGCCAATATTATATATATTGCAGTATTTCATATAGCAATCAGAATGTGTGTTCTAATATTTGGATCAATTTGGTTAAGTTTATTTGTATGAATATTTCTGCATGATAACTAACCTACCAGGAAGTAGGAGCAACTTGAGAGTGGTCGACAACATTTAAAGAGGACGTTGAAGACCAGATGCGACGGGTAACCATCATGGCACCAGAAGACACTGCTACTTCAAATTAGGATTCACTATTCCAGAAATCTAGGAATGTAGTGCTATTATATTCCCTCTATGCTCTCATCGTGTTGATTTGGTCATCCAGACTTCATTACATATGTCGTGGGCTATTACGTTTCCCTTTTCTTCTCTGACGTGATTTCAGTCGGATCTTCCTTTTCTATTTTAGAATAAAGTGTTGATCCTCTATTTATAGGGATTGGACTGTTAGTTTGGAAGTAAGGAAGTTTTTGGAATACATTATTTTGTTGCATCTTGCACAACAAGTTCATTTCCAATTTTATGGATCGTTCTTATGTAATCAGTTCTTGAAATATAATGAAGTGGCTTTTGGTTTATCTTTTGTGTTAGTAGATTAGCATAAGCTGACCAAGAGGGCCCACTTGGGAGGCAGATTATAATAGAGTAGAGTAGATTTACTTTCAGCATTCCCAGCATTTTTAGATAGAAGATTATAGTTTCTTCCTGCAGCACCTGCAAGGATAACTATAGTGAATGCTCTAGGTTGAAAGAATAGGCTTGAGTAGAGTTTACAATTTGTAGCATTCATTTTAGTAAGGAGTAAGTGTATTTCCTTTCCTGCAGCTCTAGTATAGATTCCTTTCATGCATTTTACCTTCCTACAGCATAGGTAGAATGACTCTTTAAGGGACTTACTGCACATACAGTGTCGTACCATTTCAAGTATATGTCCCTGGGTTGAAAAAATAAATGCACCTCATGGTGGGAGAAGTAATCCTTAGATTGAATAAACTATTCCTAAGAGAGGCTTTGGGAACGGTTACTAAGCACCTATTGTGAGGCAGT
The DNA here is from genome assembly GCA_018584345.1 of Thuja plicata. Lineage (NCBI taxonomy): Eukaryota > Viridiplantae > Streptophyta > Pinopsida > Cupressales > Cupressaceae > Thuja > Thuja plicata. The sequence continues at coordinate 536,468 of MU226229.1, forward strand.
TCACTTTTGGCGCCACTGCCGAGGATGGTGTCAAGCTAAGAAACTTTATGAGTCATTTTTTATTTCTAGCTAGTTTTTAAACAGTGGTTTGTAGTCCTAAATTTGCTTCACCAGTGTGAAGAATTCACTTGCATGCATCGAAGGGGAAGAAGAAGAGACAAATATGGAAGATTTCTTTTAGGAGAGTCTGTGAATTTGAACGAAGAAGTTGAGTTACCTTTTGTTGATGCAAGTCCCAAGTTTCCTGTAGCATCTTCCTTTGGAGCAGAGCCTTTTGATATAAGTGGTCTTCGGGCTTTCATTGAAATCTTGGCCAGCTTTCTTGATAATTCCAACCTAAATGCACCTGTTAACAATCTTGTAGCTAATATTCCTTTCCATCAGAAACTCCAGTTCCCAATACCTCCAGTAATGGCACAACCTACTTTCCTATTTCCTCTACTGAGCCTTATAAACAATGATAATCTCAAAAATATACCCATTGTCGCACTCCTAAAAATTTATGGCCTAACAACTGAAGATCCTGACACCCTTTTGTTTGAGTTTGACATCCTCTATCGTAGATTTGACTATAACACTGATGCCCACAAATTCAAACTATTTCCAACAACACTGAAAGAGTCAGCCTTACAATGGTTCATGGGCTTAGGAGCAAATGCAACAGGCACCTGGGATGAGATGCAGACTTTGTTTCTGCAGAAATACAAAGAGTATTGCAAGGGGAGTGACCCAAGGAGAGATGACATTTTTAGAATGTCACAAAAGGAGGGCGAAACCTTGGAGGACTATGTTTCACATTTCTTATACACAATGTAGAAGAATCCCCAATACATGTTGGCTGAGGATTCATAGAAACTAGTCTTCTTAAGAGGAGTAAATGACAGCTGTCTGGAAGCACTATACCTCATGGCTGGTGGGGACATATCCCAATCTTCTTGGGATGACCTCAATAAAATATGTCTCAACTACTCCATATCAACTATGAAGAAAGGCAGAGGATATCAGTCTACAGTCACTAAAGGGATCAGTTCAGGCATTTCCAAGTTGGAGACATCTAACTTGCTTGCAGATTTCAAGCAAGACATCATTAATGATGTTATTACACATATTGACACCATGAATTCCAAGAAGAAGCATGTAGATGTTGTATCATAGTTAGCTAAGTACTGTCCTCATTTCCATAAACAAAAGAAAGACTGGGGATGCAAGCTGGTGGCGAACCTGGAGAATCAACATTTGCCTACCGAGTACGTGAAGATAGAAGGAGATGATGAGAAAGTGTTCTTCTTTTCTCAACATCGACCATGGGCTTCAAGACAAGGTATGCCTCAGGACCCATTACAATTTTCAAATCTTTACAATAATCAATGACAAAACCAAAGTTATCAGAATCCTTCTTAGTACTCTCAGCTAGTCTAGAATAACTAGTGGCCTAACCAGAAAAATAACCAGTGGCCTACCCAGAAAAATAACTAGTGGTCTAACCAACAAAATAACTAGTGGCCTAACTAGCAAAATAACCAATGGAGGGGGCCTCCACAGTGGCCTAACCAAAATCCTGCTTTTCCACAGTTACCACCTCCAGTCCCTCCTCCTGCAATAATGTCGCCTCCTACAGCCACTAGTCCTAATCCAAAGCCAACCCAATTACCTGCTCAGCCGCAATCTAATCCCAATAGCAATCAATAGTAGCAGAAAATGTATACCACTGATACACAGCAACACCCTGTCTATGCACTAGAGATATCTCATATCCATTTGATGTCCGGTACCACTCTGCCTGCACCCAAACATCCTATTATCATAGGAGTTGCAGACACTCTTGCAGCATCAGTACCTCTTCCAAAGGCTACACTACAAAATACCACCCAATCAACTCATAAATCTAGCAAAACTGATGTTAAAACCTCAGTTGATCCTCCTTTTCCACATAGGCTCACCATAGAACAACCTATATCCTAAGAAGAAATGCCTTTTGATATTTTTGAGCAGCTGAAAAACATGCACATCCAAATCCCTCTATTCCAAGCTATCAAAGATGTTCCTATATATGAAAAAGCTATTAAGGAAGCATGCCTTAAAAAGCTTGGAAGGAAAAAGAAGGACCCGCAAATAGTTCATGTCATAGTGAAACTTGTGGATATAATGTTGGGCAAGGTAGTTATACCCAAGTATTCAGACCCTAGAAGCCCAGTAATTGATTTGATAATAAATGGACACTCTGTGAAAAATGCTTTAGTGGATTTGGGTGCAGCCATAAATGTAATGACCAAAGATACAATGCATAGACTAAGTATAGAGGGCTTGAGAACAACTCCAACAGTGTTACAAATTGTCGATAGTTCAATTGTCACTCCAAATGGTCTTATAGAGGATATAATAGTCACTTTGGACTCGTGGGAATACCCAGTTGATTTTCTTATCCTATCACTTGAAGTAAACTTTGCTGGCTATCCAGTCATCCTAGGAAAACCTTGATTAACCACCATTGATGCAAAAATTAGTTGCATATCAGGAAGTATGATGATTTCAAATGGTCAAGAAATAAAGAAGCTAGCACTGTATCCTCCTGCCCAACCCCAGCCAAACTTGGGAGATCCTATTTGGCTAGATTTAGGGGATGAGGAAGAAGAGCTCAACTTTGTTGCCCAGCTCATGATGTTGCATAGACAATCTTTTCTAAAAATGAAAAAGAGGAAGATGATGTAACATAGAGTATTATTACCAACGAATGTATAGTAGCAAAGGATGTTTCTGAAAGTTCTATTTTACAACTATGTACCTATGAGGATTGTGTCTTTCTAGCAAGTCCTGAGATAATTAGTCAATTATTGTCATGTGAAGTAGCTACAAGCCTAGTACCTGAAATGTCAATGGTAGAGCTAACAAACACTATGGAAATTCCCCCTGGTCACCATCTCCATGTAAACAACAAGTTGTCACCACCACAATTGGCATTGTTAACCAAACTCCTGTGTAAGCATGAGAAAGCCTTTGCTTGGGATTACAGAGATATGCTAGGTCTAAACTCCAAACTTTGCACCCATAGGATATACATTAATGATGGCATCCTACCACTTTGTCATCCTTAAAGAAGGATAAACCCAGCCTTGCGAGAAATAGTCAAAACTAAATTGCAAAAGTTACTAGATGTTGGTTTCATCTATCCAATCTCTGATAGCAAATGGGTATCACCTTTGGTCATTGTACCTAAGAAGAGAGGAAAATGATGAATATATGTGGATCACAGGGAATTGAATAACGTCACCAAGAAGGATCATTTTCCTTTACCATTTATTGATCAAGTCCTGGACACTCTAGCTGGTAAGAAGTACTTCTCCTTTTTCGATGGATACAACGGTTATAATTAGATCAACATTTCTCCAGAAGATCAGGAGAAGACCACATTCACATGTCCCTATGGCACATATGCTTATTTTGTATTACCATTTTTTATGCAATGCACCAGCTACTTTCTAGAGAGCTGTAATCAACATTTTTGCTGACATATCACATGATTGTATGAAAATATACATGGGCGACTTCACTACATTTGGTGTCACCTTTTAGGAAGCCCTGAAGAACTTGGAAAGAGTACTAATCAGATGTCAGGAACACAACTTGTCTCTCAACAGTGATAAATGCTTCATGATGATGCAGGAAGGCATAGTGCTGGGACATTTTATCTCCAGAGATGGAATCCAGGTAGACCCTACGAAAAATAGAGGTAATTCTCACACTACCTATCCATACAAAGCAAAAGGATGTTAGGTCTTTCCTAGGACATGTTGGCTAATATAGGAGGTTTATGCAAAATTTTAGTCAAATAGCTAGCCCTCTATATACTTTGCTTACCAATGAGGCTGAATTTGTTTGGACAAAGGACTGTGATGAATCCTTCCTGCAGCCGAAGTCACTGTTGACAACTGCACCAATACTTAGGGGCCCTGACTGGTCTTTTTCATTTCACATTCATACATATGCTTCAGACTATGCAATAGGTGTTGTCCAAGGACAAAAGTCTAGTAATCTAGAGAATGCAATTTACTACATTAGCAAGAGCCTCCATGGACCAGAGTTAGACTATACGGTGACTAAGAAATAATTACTAGCAGTAGTTTATGCTCTGAACAAATTCTGCCATTATATAACTGGTTATCCCATCTTTTTTCATACTGACCATGTAGCAATTAAATATCTCACAAACAAACCTGCCATCACAGGCAGGTTAGCAAGATGGCTTCTTCTTTTGCAGGAATTTGACATTACCATCATTGAAAAGCCTAAAAAGGCAAATGTGGTAGCTGATTATCTATCCAAAATCCACCACGCTGAAGAAGATACTACTCTGATAGATGATGCATTTCTAGATGAGCATTTATTTCATATTGTTGTCCAAAGTCCATGGTATGCTGATATAGCTAATTACCTTGCAGCTAACAAAATGCCAACACATTTCTCTTATAAGGATAGGAGACTATTTGTAGAGAAAAGCTTCCATTTCTCTTGGATTGATAACATACTATTGTACATTGGACCTGACCAAGTAATGCGAAGATGTGTGCAAGAAGATGAGACATATGACATTCTCCATGCATGTCATAATGAGCCATGTGGGGGACACTTTGCAGCAAAAAGGATAGCCCAAAATATTTTAACAACTGGATATTACTAGCCTACACTTCACAAGGATGCAGCCAGCAACATAAGGAAATGTGATAAATGTCAGAGAATGGGCCGACCAAAAAAATCAAATGAAATTCCCCTTAATCCACAGGTGGTGGTAACACCATTTGACAAATGGGGCATGTTTCATTGGCCCAATAGACCCTCCATCCAATGGGAAGTCTTACATCCTGGTGTGCACTGAATATCTGACCAAATGGGTCGAAGTAAAAGCAATGAAGCATGCCCGGGATCACAAAGTTGCAGAATTTTTATATGATGAATTTTTCACGAGATATGGAGTACCAAGGGAAATTGTTCCTGATCAAGGTGCTCAATTCACTTCCAATATAATCATGGAGCTCATGAAGGAATATAATATCAAACATCGGAAGTCAAGCCCCTATCATCCTCAGGCCAATGGACAGGCCAAAGTTACAAATCGGGAAATTGAAGCCATCTTGACAAAAATAGTTCATTTGCACCGCCAGGATTGGAGTAGCAGACTATCAGAAGTCGTCTGGGTGTATAGAAAAACCTAGAAAAATACCTCAGGGTTCACTCCATTTGAGCTGTTATATGGAAAAGCAGCAATGCTACCCATTGAATTTGAACACAAAACTTTGCGGACAACATTGGAGTTAAATATTAATCTTCCTGCAGCACAAAAAGAGTGATTGTTGCATCTCAATTCCTTGGATGAAATGTGCAAATCTGCCCTGGAGCACACTGAAATAATCCAGAAGCAAAGCAAAAATTGGCACGACTCACATATTAAGAGCAAACAGTTTCAAGTTGGCGATTGGGCATTACTATACGATTCTAGATTCAAATAAATACCAGGCAAGCTACAGACAAGATGGTTGGGGCCATATGAAATAAACCATGTATTCACAAATGGAGTTGTCCAATTGACCACAATTGACCCAGTACAATTCAAGCTATTAGTCAATGGACATCGGCTAAAGTTGTATCACCAGCCTCAAACAAAAGAAGACTTCCTGCAGCATTTCCGACAACAAGTTTCAAAAGAACAACAGGTAACACTTCCCGCAGCAAAGGGTGAAAACCTTCTTCCTGTAGCTCTTCAATAGAATTCCTTCAAGCATGTCCATAATAAAAACTTTGTATTTACATGAAGTCCATTTCTCCATTCACTTTCTAATTCTTCTTTCCAACGCATCTTATTTCTTTATCTTCCACCCACCCATCATCCACATCATCACCATTTTCCTTTCTTTGCTTCAAATAAGAGCCAAGTGCGCTGACGCAAGCTGCCGCCACCATCGTTCCACTCTTGCCACATTTTCTCTGGTGTATGCACCCTAAAATGGTCGCCTAGACTTTGGGCCCCATTTTATCGTTTTATCAATTTATCAAATTTCTGAATCAATGCTTTGTAATATTTTCAATTCAAATCAATTTCCTTGATCAATTTGTAATTAATTCAATTATTCAATTATTTCAATATTTCCTAAGGTTTGATCATTTTTATCTAATTAAAAGATTTAATTTTCTTTTTAATTAAATAAAATTTATCTTATTTAATTAAAAGATTTAATCTCCCTTTTAATTGAATAAAATTTATCTTATTTAATTAAAGTAAATTTCTCCCTTTTAATTAAATAAGATTCCTCTTATTTAATTAAATTTAATTCCTCCCATTTAATTAAATAAAATTCTTCTAATTTATTTAATTGAAAGAAAACCCCTCTTTTAATTAAATAAATAAAAATCCCCACTTAAAACACTTTAATTGATGAAAAAGGAAATAAATTAAATGAAAAAGTAAATAAAATCCCTTTTTCTTCACATCCTCCTAAGTGGTGGGATTTTTGCCTCTTAATCATAGCCTTTGATTTTTGCCTCTTAATCTCAACCGTTCACTTTTCTTTATAAGGAAATCTCTCCTTCTCATTTTCATATTAGGTTTTTATAGTATTGTTATGCTGCAGGTTTGGAGAGCACTTTTAGAGGAGGATTTGAGCATTCAAGCTTGGATATTGCAACCTCTCTCTTCTTGTCTTCTTCTTCTTGCATTCATGGCTACTCATGTAGATTAGATTCATGTTTATTTTCACAGATTAAACTTGCATTTGTATTTCCTTTCATAGATTAATCATGCATTGTTATCATTTAGATTAATTTATTTTCATGCATTGTTATCATATAGAGTATATATCATTTTCATGCATTCGAATCTCTCGTTTCATGGTGTACTTGCATAGGCACTAACTAGGTCAATCTGAGGGCCTCCATTACACACCTTTGCACTTCATGACTAGAGAGCTATGGATCGATATTTGAGGCCTCATTCTTGAGCAAGCTTGGATAGAATGATCCATAGAAGTGTGTCAACATTTTAGCACACATTTTTGGCGCCCACCGTGGGGCAGAAGATTCATTTTCTATCTTTTTAGTTATTTTTCGTCAATTTATTTATGGATCTGAAATTTTCATCTTTTCCATACTTGCTTTTTTTGTCTGCAGAGAAAGTTTGTGCGAGATTTTGCGGATCTTCGCGTGAGATTGTGTTGGATCTAGTGTTTTATCGCGCGGTTCTCTGTACTTCTTCGCACGATGCGGTGTACTTCCTCGCGCGAGATTTGACATCAGTGCTCTAATTTGGCTGGTTTGTTGTTTCTATTTTTTTACTGCCTGTGCATTTTGTCGCGTGGTAGTTCATTTCTTCGCGTGAGCTTTCTTTTTTCTCGCATGACTTTGTCATTTTCTTGCGCGGCTCTGTACTTTCTCGTGCGATATTCCATACCAGAGATTTATTTTTCATTGCTATATTGATATATCTCTGATTTTTCATGCTAACCACTAATGTTTACTGTTTCTAGTGGTTTGTGATTTATTGTTGTTGTTGTTACTGATTTGGACTTGCTTGGATAAACAACAAAATGATTCGCGTTGCATTGGATTTGAGGTATTTTGTTTCTCTCTATGACATTTGGATTTTGGGAATTAAAATGAACATCTCATGTGTTTAGCTTGAGTGTTTCTTGCTTTCATAGATCACATTCCCAATTGGTGCTCTAAAATGGACCTAGATTTGCTTTCTTGCATACATGTTTTACATAGTAATTAGGCCCTATGAACACTATTTATGGCGATCTTGAGAGAGTGGACTTCATTCACTTGTTTTACATGCGAAGCTCTTCTTGATGATAGATCCCCTTGTAGGTAGGGAAGGATTTTGTTTTCATCTCATTGGTCAACTTGGTTTGGACTTCAACTTTTGGCAATACTTTCTCTCTTTGGGGGATTGGTGTCATTTGTTGTTGTGTGAGCCTTGAATGAGGTGATTTCAAATTAGTGGTTCAATGAATCATGTTTGCTATATTTTGGTGAGGTGAAGAGGCTAGAGGATTATGCTCTTTTCCCTTTTGGAAGAATCAGAACTTGGAACCCTTGAATCTGAACTAAGTTCCCATGTGGTCCATTTTGTGAGTCTTCCTTGTTAGAGAGGGTTAACCGTAGTGGACATTCCCTTTATTGGGTCAACCACGTGGATAGAACCTCGAGCGGTAATAGCCATTTTTGCCATGGTAGTGACAACCGCTATATAAATGTCCTTGTGGAAGAAATCTCCACGGGTGTAATTTCTTTTGGGTTGTCAGATCTCCTTAGTAGCTCCTGATTGATTAAATTCTCAGACTGTGTCAAAACCTCGGTGCGTCGGGATTGGATTTCACCCACTTGAAATTGCAAAAGTTACAGAGTCAAGCCATTACTAAGAACCATAGTGCAACCAACTTTTTCTTTTATAGGACTATGTGCGTGATTGGAAAACATTTGAGAACATACACAAGTAG